>JAQOWM010000438.1:1625000-1695000 GCA_029041755.1 Resseliella maxima
TGCTGTGGTCAGTTTGATCAGAAGACGAAGAGAATAAAAAAAAAAAACGACGACGACGACGACGACAACAACAACGAAATCCGCTATGACCGACCAAAAGAATGACTCGTGGCCCCTTTTTTGTACTGGTGCAACAATAGTGCAATAGTTGGTGATGTATTTTCTTTCTTTCTTTCTTTCTTGTATTTGTCTTCTCATTTGTTCATTTGATGTTGTGTATTCGAAATGAATAGCATTCAGTGATGTATAGCTGCACAAAATCTTAATGAGCTTTAATGAATATCTATTGATTTTTGTTAAATTGGACCATTTGTTCTAGATTGACTTTACAATGTTTGTCATTTGCTTCATTTTAAGCAACTCAAACTGTGAAACACAAATCAAAAAAGGCCAATTTCTTTGAATTCACTTTGAAATAATGAAATAAACACGATTTTCTCATCATTTTTGAAAATTTCGTATGATTTCTCGCTCTCTCATTCTTTTCTACTAATTCAAACAAAACAACAACAACAACAACAAAAAACCCTATCAAAAACTTCCATCAAAATGTTAATTTGTGAATATTTGTGCGCATCAAACAAAACAAACAAAAAAAAATAAATATTAAAGAGAGAAAAAAAAAAAGAATAAATTTCGAATTGAAATGAATGGAATCGAAACGAAACTAGTATAAACAGAAAAACAGAAACAGATGAAGATCATAATTCATAATTGGATTAAAATTCAATTTATATTGAACGTGTTTCGGCGATGTCAGTGGAAGACGGTTAATTTGTCGAATACGAATGGTCGTGGAAATGTGGCGTAAGCGCGCGCGCGAGCGCGCCTGCAACCGCATCAAACAAACTACAATAACAACAGCAACAGCAACAACAACGAGAAAGAGAAACAGAAATGAACACTGAATGAATGAAGAAAGACAAATGAATCGAAATGGCATTTTGAAGATTTATATCAGTGGAATGGTTGCAGTCAAAAATGCATCTAATTTGTTCATAACTTTTGCGCCATCAAAATTCAAAAGGAATGTTAATGTATATAACAAATGCCAGTCAGCAATGCTTTAAATGAGATATGGATTTTTATTCACTTCTATTTTTCTCTTTTTCTCTCATTTTCTCTCGTCTTTCAATCATTTGTTTAACAAAAAGAAGAAGAAGAAGAAGAAGAAGATGAGGAGAAAAAACATGAAATGTTCTGCATGGAACAAACGAAATGAATGAAAATGAAGAAGAAGAAGAAGAAACGTTCCCTCGTTAATGAAATGTTTGTTTAATTAATAAGGTTGAGCGAAAAGAAGCTAATATATAAACGAAACAAAAAATGCAATAGAATCGAACTGAAAAGAAATAAACTGAGAATGAACCAAAAATGAAACGTACACGATACCAAAAGGGCACAATTTCGAATCAATGGCATTAGAAGTGGATGCCAGTAATTTAACCAAGCGCATCAATAATCAGCTACAAACAAGCCAACAACAATTGACTATTGAATTTGAAACGACCATGGAGCCGACAACTACAAATTTTGATCAAATGCCAGAGACAAAAATAAGGGTATGGTCTCTCTTTACGAGCAACAGAAAGAAAAAAAAAAAACAAACAAATGAAAACAGAAAATCACATTAGAAACAAAAGCGACTGATCTACAATCAATGATATGAGCAACGAATAGCGAGTCTCTCTCTCTCTCTCTCACTCTCACTCTCACTCTCACTCTCACTCTCACTCTCACTCTCTCTCATTCTATATCTCTCTCTCACTCTCACTCTCTCTTTCACTCATTCTATGTCTCTCTCTCACTCTATGTCTCTCTCTCCATCTGTGTGTGTGATTGCCTTATGAATTTGTTTAGTTTCTGCTCGTCAATTTTCATCCTGTTTGTTAATTAAACTGTCAAAAATTCAAATGATCTATGGGGCCAAAGCGCGGTCAACCAAAACAACAGCCAACAAATCAAGTGAAAGCCACTTTGGAAGTATGACAATGATGGAAAGAGAGAGAGAGAAAGAGAGTGAGTGAAAATGAGATGGAATGGCAACTAGTCAAAATGCATTTATAGTGATTATGAAGATATTTACCAAAAACAAAAGAGCAAGAATGAAGAAAAAAAAAAACCCAACAAACGAGCACATAGTTATGACTCATAAGCCGAGTGCTTTCTGTTCTCAAGTAAATATTAACTCATCAATGATTTTTGTTGTATCGTTTGCGTTTTTGTTTGTTGATGAAAAGCATTCGGGTCCCGATGTGAGCCCATTTATAATTAATATGATTGTCGTTGCGGTTTGCTTCTTGTATTCATATGGTTCAAATTTGACTGGTGATTGCCAGTCAATTGGTGCGATATTTATGCATTTTTAACTTTGTTGCGTGCACCCGAAATATTAATTATCTAATCGTGCTCTCTGCATTACAAATGTTTTTCCATTGGTTTCATATTTTTGTCGTTTTTTTTTTGTCGTTTTTTGTTGGCATTTTCATCAAATCATTTCATCGCTAACGAGAATTCTAATTTTCTCGACTTACTGCCTAATACAGCTTTATGCCACTCAATTTACTCGTGTTGAGAGATACTCGCTCTCATTATTAATGGGTTTATTTGCTTTTTCAACGACGACTTTTTTTCACAACTTTTTTTTTTTTCTTCTTATTTTCTCTCTCTCCCCCTCTCACTCCGTGTTTTTCTCGTTTGAAAGCAATTTTTATTTTTCATAATTCTAAATTGAGTTTTGGCACATCATTATTCTGTTGATGGAAAAGCAAAAAGCCAAACGAATTAGCTCATGGCATTTGGCGTTGTTGTCGCTACAATTTTTCAATGTAATTCATAATCGTTTCTATTCAATTCACATTGTTTCAATTTGTAATACGCATTTGGAAAAATAAGAGCATTTCAATATACGAGATGATAGACAGAGAGCGAAGAAGAAGAGAGAAAGACAGCGTGAGAGAGAAAAAGGGAGAGAGAGAGAGAATGAGAGAGAGAGAGAATGAGAGAGAGAGAGAGAGAGAGAAGAGAGAGAAAGAGAGAGAAAGAGAGAGAAAGAGAGAGAAAGAGAGGAAACAAGAAGTAGATCGAAAGAGAAAAAGAGAGAAAGTAGAAGAGAAAGAAACCACATGAGCATAAAGAACGTGTGCGCACATAAAATGTATCAACGGAATGACACAAAAATGGAGAGAAATGAAAAGAGATAAAGACTAAGAAAGTGAAAGAGAGAGAGAGAGAGAAGGGAAAAAATAACAATAATAATGAAATCCACAATCCGCATTTTTCTTCGTGTGCCTTGATGATGATAGAAATAGAAAATGATGGAAATGTATGAAATAAATAAAACAAACAAATGAAAATTACTTAAGTGTTTAAGCTTCTAAAGTACATATTGCCTGCTTCAAATACAATACAAAAAAAAAAAAAAAAAACACAAATTCAAATTATACACTTGATATTCTTCAAAACAGAAGAAGAAGAAGAAGAAGAAGCAGAATAAGAGAAGAGAAAAAAAATGAAAGAAATTGTGGCAGACACGGGCCTCAAAATGCAAAGAGCATTTTCATAAATAATAAAATAGGAAAAATGACGCACCGACGAAATGTAACAACAACAACAACAATACCGAATCAGCTCAGTTTTGTTGGGCTTCAGTTTGGTTTGGTTCTATATTTTATGCTTGAAACATCATCATTCATCCACACACGTAAAAATACACCCGACAATCTAGCATAGATTCTCTATTTTTCAAATTGTTGCTGTTATTGTTGTTGTTGTTGTTTCTTTCGTTCATTTCTTGTTATTATGACCAGAATACAATAAAAAAAAAAACTAAGAGAATCCAAGCATATGCATGAAACAATCAAAACAAAATTAAACATTTTTCAGCTCGTTAATTTACATGAGATGAGATTTGATACGTGAAAATGATTTTGATTGCATTTTTTCGCTTCTTCCTCTCTCAATTGCATTTTGTTTGTTTGATTTTTCATTGTTTGTTTATATGTGTCTGAAATCAGTCGGCGAGTTTTGTTCTATTTCCTTTATTTCATAGAATAAATGAAGAAGAGGAAAGAAGAAAGAAAAAAAAAAAATAAAAAAAATTACATAATCGGAACAAATAGAATGTAGTCTAGTGCTAGACTTACGAAATTTCTGTCTATTTTTCTTGTTCACACACTAGTCAATACGGCGTGAACGAAACGGTCCAATTTCACAGCCCAAAATGAAATAAAAATAAAAAACAGAAAAAAAAAAAACAAATGAAACAAACTGAAAAGAAAAATGTATGAACAAAAATTCCCACTAATTTTGATGCAATTTGAATTAATAACAATAATAATCATAATAAAAGAAGAAGGAACGCGCGTCAACAATCCGATACGATGCGATGAAAGAGAAATTGCTCGGAAAAAGTAAACCAACTATGAAAAAAAAAACAAAAAATATATTATTCACAAGAGCTCGTGTATATACATGATAAATGAAATTCATCAAAACAATAAGAAAATTTCTTAATTAAGCCACGCAAAATCCAGACACATTTAAATAGATTGATGATGGGCGTATGCATTGTTCGTATACTGGTTTCTGTATAATATTCCTCTTCAATTTGGATTATTATCTACATACACCATTTTTCGGGAATTTTTCGTATTTTTGATGAAAAACTTGAGACAACGAAAACGAAAAAAAAAAAAAAAAAAAAAAAATGAAAAAGACCTAGAATGTGCAATGCACACGCTTTTCGTCGCAATTCATCATTTTGCTGTTGCGCTCGCTTTGCCAAAAATGAAATAAAAACGAAAAATGGAAACAAAAACAAAAAATAAATACGCCACCCCCTCGACTCAATTCAATTCAATGGAAGCACAAAAACAATGGATGATATGGTTGAATTGCTGCTTTTTTGCTCAATGTGAACGATCAGACAAAATATTTCTTCAAACCCTCGCATTACTTAAGCCAGACTCGCGTTGCATTTATTTCGACTTCTTTTTACTTTTTCATTCTTTTTTTTTTTTTCTTTTTGGCATTCATATAGACAAGATAGATAAATGTCGATTTGCGCCAACTGAAAGATATTGTCTGTCAATTTTGTGATGACCATAGAAAGATAGAGCACGAACTGTATGTAAAGAGTGGACAAAGTTTTATCTTAAGCAAAATGTGCACATATGCACATGATTTGTGCACTTCGAAATCGGCCAAGGGAAAATAAAATGAAAGAGAAACAGAAACAAAATTAAAGGGAATGAGAAAAGGAATGGCGAAAGAGATGGAGTGAATGAGTGAGTGAGTGAGTGAGTGAGTGAGTGAGTGAGTGAGTGAGTGAGTGAGTGAGTGAGTGAGTGAGTGAGTGAGTGAGATAGAGAATGAGTGAGTTGAAAACTTTGAGAAATTGAATCAGAGAAGCAATCATGCTTCGAGCTGAACAAGAATTATGAATCGTTGAACATTGGCCAAACATATGCAACCAATTTTATAAACACTGTTAAAAATTTCGTGTGTATTTGTATATATGTATGCTAGATACACGCTCTCAATATAAATTTTTGGCATTTTGGCCAAGGCACTGGCAATTTATTTTATCTGCACCGCTTGCCACTGAACAAGTGAGTTGAAACAAAAAAGGCAACAGCAACAGCAACAACGACTGCAACAGCAGCAACGACTGCAACAACAACAGCAATAATGATAATAACAACAATAATAGCTGCTCAATAGAAAGAGAGAAATGAACCGGATTCTCATCTTTTTTACCATGCACTCCCTATTGTTGCAAGTCTTAGTATTCATCAAGCATGACGATAATGCAAAACAAGTGTACAGTTAGCTTGAATGGCGCCATTATCATTTTTCTAGTCTCGAATCTCTTCACTCACTCTCTCTCTCTCTCTCTCTCTCTCTCTTCTCTTTCTCTTTCTCTTTCTCTTTCCCTTTCTCTCTCTCTCGTTCTCTCAATCTCTCTCTCTCTCTCTCTCTCTCTCACAATCTATCTTATTCCTTCTCAATTTCTCATTGCAAAATTGCACATTATATGATAGAATAAAACAATATGATAGAGAGAATTCGAGTAAAACTCCGAATTTATTGGGGAAATTGATAATAGCCTCTTTCGGTTCGGGGTACTAACTTTGTTGTTCACTTTTTATTTAACTTGTATTTTATCGTTCTATTGTTTCATCGAAATTTCTTCTTTTCGAATGTATTGAATCGAAAATCGACGCCAATGCTGAATTTGAAGGATATCGCTGGTCCAGAGAAGGCAGAAATAGATGAATGAATCGAGAAAAAAAAATATATATATATAACCACTGGCCAACCACCAGCATCAATACCAACTTGAAAATAATTTCTTGTCCAATGAAAATGACTTAAGTGTACGTTATTTTCATTTGTTGCCCATTTTAAAATGGCATTCGCATAAGGAGCCAAACAAAAATTATTGGTAGAGGTTGCATCGGTTCAACGAAAATCCTTCGAATGTATATATTTATAATAAAACTCAAAATGGTAGCATTAATTTGAAACTTTGAGGCTCACTATGCACATACACACACACACACACACACACACACACACACACGCACACACACACAGAAACACACACTGCATTCCGCATTTCATTTTACTGCCTAAAACTATTGCTTACCGCAATCCCTAGATTGTTTCACATTTTCTTCTCGTTTTGTGTTTTATTGTGAATTTGATAGTTTTTTATTCGCTCTCTCTTTCCCTTCTCTTTCTCTCTCTTTCTCTCTCTTGCTCTCTCTCTCTCTCTTTCTTTCTCTTTGTTCTCCCTCTGTCTCCGTTAAGGAAATGCAACAAACCGCATAGCACCAATGCAAATGTGGCAGGATTTCAATCATCTAGCTTAAGTTCAAGATTGTTATAAATTTGGATTTTCCTCTCATATTCACCGTTTCAATTGTTCCTTTTCGCTTGATACATGTGAGTTGATTCGATTGTGTTTGCGTGTGTGTGTGTGTGTGTGTGTGTGTGTGTTTATTCACGTCATTTCACTTGTACACAATTTGCGTGAAAATGTTCGACCAAATCGTAAACAGTTTTGCCAAACTTATTCACAGCAAATGAGCATATGCACACAAAATCCACCACCCTCACAACCAGCACTATCGCCTTCGTCGTTGCTGACATTGACGCTAAAACAAATCTTTTTGCACATGTAAAACTTACATATGAGAATGCAGCATATTATAATTAACTTCAATTAAAGTGCACTTCATTCTCAATGGCTCTGATATACAATCGACCGTCTCTTTCTTCATCTTTGTGGCAAATAAACTTTTCCCCTACCTTCTTCCATCCCCCCCCCCCAACCTTCTTCCATCTTTCACTTATTCTGGTCTACCTCGGCATGACTAAATAATATATAAACTGATAATCAAGCAATAAACAACGTGGCTTGAGCTCAACGATGTATTTGTTTTCACTTGAAGTGTGTATGTGGGGTGAGAGACAGCGCACAATAATTATATTTTAATGGCGAATAACACAATAATCATATCGTTTGGGCGAAATGTAAACGACGTTATACGAAAAACCTGCACCGCATATACACATTATGAATGAATGAATGAATGAATGAATAAGGGAACGAACGACCGAATGATCGAACGAAGAGACGTTGGTTGGACGGTAAAATGAGGTGCGAGAAATTGTTTGCAGCAATGAGACCGTTTTGTTCAAATCAAATCGTAATGTCTACCATTTCCATGGCGAATAGGATTTTCGAAAAGGCATAACGAGGCAAAAATCGTTTCGTTTTTCTGCGGCAAATGAGTGTGAGCACCGGAGCTAGCTAGCAAAGTAAGCAAGCAAGCAGGCAAGCAAACAAGCAAACAAGCAAGCGATGGGGATGAGATGAGTGCTTTTGAATTCTAATAATTATGGCTGGCGGCGCGTTCAATACACCATAGTCAGTTTCGCGATTTTGCATCGGATAAAAGAACGACAAATGTTGTTACCTATTTTCTGTGTGACTTTTTGTTTATCGACAACGACCTCCACAACAAAACCCCCTGCCATTATCATTTTTGCCATTATGACTGTATAAAATCAAAGCATTCATTTTGTTTTGTGTTGAGTTTGGCGCAATGGGAGTTTAGTGGATTGTAGAAAATTTCAACTGTTTCTAAATTACTCACAACTCTTCACTAAATGAAATGGAATCGGAATCGCAATCGACGACCAACAACACCACATTTTCACGTGACGCGTTTTTTCCGAAGAATGGAGCGAGAAAAAAAACGAAAAAAAAAAAAAAAAACAATTTTTGGCCCAAAACATAAGCAGCACAATGAGTAGCGGAAAAGTGAATTTCCTTTTCGCATTTTGCACATCAACAACGACAACGACAACAAGCGAAATTTTGTTAAAACGCATTCGTTATACATGAAGTGTTTATCCTAGTGTTTATCGTTTTTTGGCGTCAATAGGCGTATTCGTCACACAGCAAGCAATCGACCATTTATTCGCCCACCATTTGCTCTCTTTCTCTTTTCATTTGCATTTTACTTCTCCCTCATTGTTTCTCTTTCTCTCTCTCTCTCTCTCTCTCTCTTTTCCTCTTTCTCTCTCTCCCTCTCTCTCTCTCCCTCTCTCTCTCTCCCTCTCTCTCTCGCTCCTTCTCTCTTCCTCTCTCTCAATGTGCATTTATCCAAAATAAAAGAAACGCACCGTATTTGTACTTATTTGAATTGCGATGCGCGAAAAAAAGTTTACTTTTCGGTGTTGTTAACAAAAAAAAAAAAAAAAGTCAAATAAAAACTTTACACGATTCGTTAGAATTTGCGTTAATATGAGGTATCAAAATATACCATTTTCTCAGCCCTTCCACCACCCAATATAGCTCCCGTTGAGCACTCTATGTTTCTCTATCTTCCATTTCAATTTCTTTCCCTCTCTTTTTCTCTCAATTTCACTTAAATTCACTCTCACCACGTGCACCACTTCAGCCCGTGGATTGCGCTGTTCTTTTATAGCTTGTAATAGCCATTATTACTTTTATTATCATCGTCAATTTTATAAATCCAAACGGAACACTCAATTTGCATATAATTTGCACAATGCAAATACTCTCACTCTTTTGCGTTTTCTATTGCGCGCTTTGTGTGTATGTGTGTGTAATGTTATATGTGGGTATGTGTGTATTACTCGCACAATATGCTTTATGTAATTGCTTTCCTTAAGGATTTTCAAGTAGAGTTTAGGCATAAAGTGTACCATTAAATGCCTATGGGTGATGAAAGAGTGTGTGTGATGCAGAGAGAGAATGAGAGAGAGAGAGAGAGAGAGAGAGAGAAAGTGCGAGTGAAAGATTTTGAGTATGAATTGAAGGTGTAATATGGATGTGAATCTGAGTCAGGAAATATGCATGTGAACTGTTAAAACGCGAACAACCAATGTAAAAATACAACGAAACGGATCAAATGGAAAACAAGAGCTAAACACAAATTGTTAAATGATAAAGTTGAAAGTGCTTTAAACACACTTGTACTTGGTGAAATATATATATAATATGTAGGGAGACGGGGTATGGTTTTTCAAGCATATTGCAAACTGTTTTGAAATAATATGATTTTCGGTGTATTTATGGCACGACCACGATATACATATAATATGCTTACGCTCATGCTGTATCACACAATCATAAAGAGTTATCGAAATAAGTTGCTTAATAAGTGGCAATGGATTGTAAAAATTGCAAACTCGTCAGGAAACAAGGTGCGGAGTGAGTACATGAAAGAAAGAGGGAGGTCAAGAGAGAAAGAGAAGTGAGGGCGAAAGAGAAATAGAAAGAGAGAGAGAGAGAGAGAGAAAGGGAGGGCGAGAGAGAAAGAGAGAGACGAAGGTGGAAAAAAGAGCCGATGATATCTCTCCTTTTCGCTCCCTCCCTCTCTTGCTCTCTCTTTCTCTCTCTCTCTCTCTCGCTCACTTTGTATGAACAATATTGAGCATAAATTTGAACAGTTTGGTTCTCCGGCCAAATGGAATTGTTGATCGCTATAGAAAAGAAGAAGAATAGAGAAAAAGAGAAAAAATAGAGTGAAAAATCAACAAAAGCATCAACGAAAATAGCGTATATTTACAGCGAAAATGTGCGCTTATTTTAAATATCGTGTTTGTTGATACAAATTTTCCCCAGAATATTGCTACACATGAAAGATTGTGCGAGTCGAATGGTTGTTATTTTTTTTTTTTTTTTTTTTGCTATCGTTTCTCTCTTCCTCTCTCCCTCTGTCTGTCTCTTTTGTTCTGTTATATTCTGTTATGTTGATTTTACGGGGAAAAGAAAACCACGAAACAAAACTAAAACCACTTGTGAAAACACCAACAGTTACTTTTGCCGGAAAAGATGAAGTGATGTGCGAGAAAAGAGATAAATATGCAAACTAACTAAAGCTGTGAAATTAATAAGACCGATGTAAAAACAACCCTGACGAAAATCGCTGTACAACGATTCATTCGATGAATTACACACAAACACACACATACACACACACACACACACGAATTCATTTTGCTCGAGTCTATATTTTCAAAATTTGCAATAGAATGTAAAGCGGCATTATGGAGCATTTTCAGTACTTCTTGGTTTGGTTTGGTTTAGTTTGGTTTGCGTTACGTTTTTAGTGTTTCATTGTTCACTGGTTTATCATCCAGAATAATATTATATGTTGGTTTTGTTTTTGAGCAAACCTAACGAACGAACGAACGAACGAACGGGAAAGCATTTCCCGTAATGAAGTACGTTTTTAGCATGTTTTTGCTATTGCATACATAATTTGAATTTAATGTTTAGAGACCGTAAACTGTTCTGGGAACAGTGTGCACATCGTACAGGTGGTGGTATGTGCTCGATCTCTTTTACTTTCAGTCAATGCAAAACAATAACAATAACAATGGCCAAACACAAATACAAATACAAATACGAACACAACAGCATGTTCGCATTAGAAGGAGAAAAATGAATAAGAAATAGTCAGTGCAGAGCATTCAATATGAGATGAAAATAGAGGACATTGCAAATCGAGCAAATGAGAAAGAGTGAATGAATGACAAACGATGCTGAGCTCACGGGCTTCAGTTCGCTGGCTGGGCGCAAACCAAACGTGGATAATTGCTGGAATACGAAACCGGATTAAAAATAATAGACATTCATAATGCCGTTATGTAGTGGTTAGTTTTCGTTCAAAGTCATAATTTCGGTGCCTGGTAATTCGTATGTTCGTGTTATATTTGTATCTATGTGCGGTATTTGCACCAACTTTCAAATATTTTACACTTGAAATGGTTGAATTCAAGCTTCCGAAAAAAAAAAAAATGAAACTATAAGAAGGGAGAGCGAGAGGGAAATCGAAACACATACACACAGAGAGACAGAGACAGACAGAAAGAGAGATAGACAGAAAAAGAGACAGAGAGACAGAGAGAGAGAGAGTGAGAGAGAAAGATTGAGAGAAAGAGAGATAGCATGAGTGAGAGAGAGAGAGAGAGAGGGAAAAAGCTGAAAAAAACACACAAAACTAACTGAATCGCAGCAAACATAATTCACTCGAAATAGCCGAGTTAAATTCCATTTTGATTACACTTCACCAGTTCATAATGGAGTTTTGTGATCTCTCGCTACGATTCCTGCTTTATGGTCGAAATTAAAACGGTTTTGTTATAACATGATAACTTTATATGCATAGTTGAATCCTTATAAAATTCTTTTATAAATGGTTTGTAATTTTCAGTCTGTATGTAATGCAAGTAATGGTCGGTGTAATGTGAATAATATCCAAATATGTGAAAACTTATCGAAATAAATACAGAATATATACACACACGTGTACACATTCATCAAATGTGGAGTGGTGAAAGGTGGGGTGAGGGGCCATGAGCATGGTCATGGGCAATAGAAGAGAGAAGATGGAACATTGGGAGAAAGAGATTTAAACTTGAAGTAGAAATGTGCAAAAAGCAACAAAGGAAGAGAAACACTTTTGTATTCATCTAATTATTCATACGTCATACGATCTAAGCATTAATTGTATTCTCTTGCACTATTCATATCGGTTGCAGTGGAAACCACCAGTAAAATAAAACAAAAAAAGCAACAAAAAAAAAAGCAACAAACAAAAAAACATGAGAGTAACTTTGATGAATAGTGACCACAAAACATTCAAATGAAACTCATGGAAAAAAAAGAACCAGCGTGCTAAACACTATCCAGTTAGATTTCCAAGTCAACATTTATGTTTTCAATTAACATTTCAAAAACGTTTAAAATGCACTTTTGATTATATTTAACATGTGCACAGAGATTTACGACTGTTTAAATGAGAAAAAAACCCGACTGATGTATAGTGACGCGCAAAGCGAATGAAATAGAGATAGAGAGAGAGAGAGAGAGAGAGAGAGAGAGAATGGGAATGGGAATGGGAATGGGATTGAACCAACAACAAATATCATGTTTGAGTCAGTGAAAATTAATTTAAACTGGTGTTTTGGTTCTAAAAGTTTCGGTAAATAACAACATTGTACACATTTCATTCGTTTTTCTGTGTGAATGGCATTATGGCTCTTTCTCTACCATTCTGATTCTCTACCTCTCATTCTTTCTCTCTCTCACTCACTCACTCTATCTCTCACTCTCTCTTATTCACTCTCTCTCTCATTCACCCTCCCTCTTTCCCTCTCTTTCTTTCTGTTTCTGTCTATCCAATGTTTGCACCCACACTTGCGAGAAATAAAGAAGTCTTCTGGCTCGCTTGGTCGGATTTTTTGGTAGAAAATTGAAAACAAGCATGTTTCTCAATACGTAGGTACTTTCTGACAAAACAAATAATATTGTTTGAAAATGTGCTCGGTATTTCTCTTTCTGACATACACACACCACACGCACACATAACTTTACACATCTTATTAATATTTGATAATGCAAACATTGAACGTCGTCTCAATAAACAGTTTCCATTTATAACTAAATATACTATTTTAATAGCAAATGGATTGAGTTTGGTTGCGAGTGCAAGTGCGAGCACGCCGGTGTATGTTGCACAATTTTGTCTCTCTCTTTCTCTCTCGCTCTCTCTCTTTCTCTCTTTCTCTTTCTCTCTTTCTCTCTCTCTCTCTCTCTCTCTCTCGCTCTCTCTCTCTCTCTCTCTCTCGCTCTCTCTCTCTCGCTCTCTCTCTCTCTCTCTCTCTCTCTCTCTCTCTCTCTCTCTCTCTCTCTCTCTCTGTGTGTGTGTGTGTGTGTGTGTGTGTGAGTATGTGAATGTGTAAAAATATCTAGAGACAAAGAAAACGATAGAAAATTTAACTTGTCAAAAAGTACATATAAACTATGTGAATGTCTGTTAACTTTCGGAACTAAAGCATCTTCGTGACGGCACACGACAAATATTTGGACAAAACACGCATTCGCTATTCTCTTGTGAAGTGGGAGTTGAAAATTTTTCCCGTCGTGTACCTTGAATTCATCGTCATCCTCGTCGTCGTCGTCTACGATGAGGACGATATGTCGACGATGAAGACGATGAACGACGACTACAACAACGACAACGATTACATGTTTCAAAGTAAGCATATTGGATTGGAGTTTATTAATAATTTATTTAGCTTAACATCGCAAGCTACTTACTAACGAATAGTTTATGTTCACAGCAATATCTATATAGATGAATATTACAACTTTGTGATTCAAAAAGCATTGCATTCAATTTTCTGCACAAATCATTTTTTGTTGGAATTAAATCAAGATATATGAAATAAATCAAAAGATTCTTTATATTCAGACATTTTTACAATTGAATCTCAACCATTCGAATCGATTTGAAATCATTCTGTGTTAAAATTTCATTTGAAATATTGAGAATTGGATGAACAATTGGATGCGTTTAAAAATTTATAACAATTAAAATGAGTTGGATTTTCCTTCCGTTTTTCGAATCATTCATGCAATTACTTATTATAAATTGGTAGGATATGTTCTCATATTGTCGAACAATTTACACTGATTTACAGTAACACCGAGGAAAAACAAAATGAGATAGAATGATTGGAAATACAATGAGAATAAAATTAAGAATTGAGGAAAAATGCTTGAGGCAGTAGCTCTCTCTCACAGCGCGACCATAGCCAAATCGATTTGATTCGGTCGTGGCGTACGTGCATACACCCGATGTTTTATTGAAATTATTGTGTTTATTGAATAAATAATTTTCCGTGAAAAAAAAAAGAAGAAGAAGAAGAAGAAGAAATGAGGAGCATGAGTTGGAAAGAGAGATAGAGAAAGAAAAAAAAAAGCGAGAAAAAAATAGAAAGAAATCAAGAGAAAGATAGAAAGAGAAAAAACGAGCAAAAGAATTAAGAAGCGTCATTTTGTGGGGCCCCTTGTTCACTCTTTTCACCCGTCTTATTATTCCATCTATTAGATGAATTAATACCGATAAATATTCCAATGAGCTTGAATATGCTGATGAAATAAAATGCGGCGTATTTGTTTTGATAGACTATTTTATTGTTCAACGAGCAATTTCGAAAAGAAATACGAGAAAAAGACTAGAGAGAAAGAGAGATAGATAGAAAGATACAGACAGCGAGAGCGAGAGAAGAAAAAAAAAAAATCTGAAAGTAGATAGATCAGGTGGAAAATGCCTCAGACACCATGACCAATTTTCGATGAATAAATATCAAAGAAGAAATATACACACAGCGTTTATACAGACAATCATATGCGCTTCAGCGCAACAAATTTAATTGATACGATCATACACATTTCTCATTTCATAAACATACATACGAACACGCGTGCACAGAACACTGAGATCTTTGCGATGGCCAAAGATCGAACAACTTGATTTCGGCAGAAAAAAGATGAAAAAAACAAGGCAACAAACAACATCGACGACGACGAATTATTCAATTGAAATGACCATTAATAATGATGAGGTAGCGAAGTGAAAGAATTCAGAATATTACACCTTCAATAGATCATTCGTACATTTATCTTCTTCCTTTTTACATAATTTTTTGTGCTTTTTATTTTTCGTGATAAATGAAATGGTTTTTTCGCTTAATAACAACATGTTATTAACAACGCATATCTTAACTCCCTTTTTCTGAACCAGCACATTCCAAACCGTGTATGTGAACGTATATCGATAACACCAATGGATAAGATTCATACACAGCATGGACCAAGACAAGAGAGAAGAAGAGAGAGCGAGAAAGAGAGAGAGAGAGAGAGAGAGAGAGAAAGAGAGTGAGAGAGAAAGAGAGAGAGAGAGAGCGAGAGAATCAGAGAAAGACGCCAAGCAACAGATCACCAGCAAAATGACAAATGAACTGCGTCGCGGATTTCTATATTGGTAACATGGCTAATGATTGCATCTTTTTACGAACGCAAAATGAAGAAAAATTACTTAATCTCGTTGACATTTTATTCTGTCATACTTATTTCATTTTGCCATTCATTTTCACTGCCAAACGGTATATTATTGATCACTTTAAAAACTGCGATCGAAAAGAAGATGTTTTTGATGACATACGAAATATTTTCTCGAGATTTTGTTGTTCTCTTTCTTTTTCTCTTTCTCTCTCTCTCTCTCTCTCTCTCTCTCTCTTTTTCCCTTATTTTCAATGTCATGAAGAATGATTTAGATTGCATTCATCGTTCGTATGCCGGATATTATTAAATTCGTAATCTGTCGAATTATGAACACGAAGTGTCGAATTATGAAAAAATCACCAAAAAAAAAAAAAAAAAAAAAGAAAAAAAAAAAATACACGAAAAAAAGCGAAGAATCATCGATAAGTGGGAAAAGCAAATGTAAAAAATCGTAAATATATTCGCCCAAAATGCACAACAAACCCATAAAATGTTTGATATGTTCCACCTTCTTGGACGCGTGCAAAAGTGTTAAACAATAAAAACAAATTTCATGTTATTTATTATGGATATTGTCATTTTAATTATGATGATCTCTGCTTTTCGGTAGCATTTAGTGCTGTTATCGAGATGGGTGTCGTCAATATTTTTGTTGTTGATCGACGGATTTTATAAAAAACAAAAACAACGACTTAAAAAGCATACATACACACATACGCGAATGAAGAGAAACAAAAATGATAAATAAAATATTATAAGAAGGAAAGTGTTGCGCAGAGAACGGTCACACAAGTGAGAAATCGTATTAATTTTATCATTTCGATAGTTATTTTATTAATCTGTCTTTATGTCAGATTACGTTTATTGCCATTATGTTTGAATCGCTTGTGTACACTGCGTGTGTGTGTGTGTGTGTGTGTATTATTTGCTGTGTATATTGAATCGATTGAAATGAAAAATGCGTGAACCACACACAAAATTCCAAAATACCAAAAACATACATAAGATTGTGAATCGTTGCAATCGAATCAATTACTGTCATTATTGAGATTTGTTTTTATTTTCTTCTTTTATTCGCTTCTTCTTCTTTTTATTCTTTGTTTTCAATAAATTTATTGATATTCTACGATCAATAAATAAACCTTAAACGAACATAATCATATTATGGAAAAAAAAACAAAAAAAAAAAAAAAAAAAAAAGAAAAATACGCGCATGAAATGAATGAGACAAAATCCCATCGAATAGGTGTGACATAACAAAGCACATGTGAACGAGAGCATTTAAAATTGTGGTTCATTATAATCAATGATAATTTCAATCAAAGTGAATTTCATTCAATACACAGAGGGAGAGAGAGAGAGGGGAGAGAGAGAGAGAGAGAGAGAGAGAGAGAGTGAGAGATAGACTAAAGATAGATCGATAAGAATCAATGCATCATCATGATCAAATGAACGATTGATGTTTTATCGTATTATTCATGCATTGACCAATTTAAATCACTAAGTGACATAGATAAAAGATGTTTTTGTCATCGGATCAATATCAAATTTAGATAAGGCGATTTTCAAATGAACTGTCTCTTCTTTCTTTTTTTGTCCATTCTTGCTTAACCAATTGAAGATTTCAAGAGCCATAACCTATTGAATCAAACAGATTAGAAACTGTATGAAGTTAAAATACTCACCCAAAATCAATTATTGATTCGCATAATAGAACATTACAAAATATTTATATATGGTAACGCGTAAATCTATCAACGAGGCGTACAATACAGCCAACACAACTAAAATTACAAATGCTGCACATTCATTGATTCATTCATATAAATAAAATCCATGAAAAAAGATGGAGAAAAAAAAAAAAAAAAAAAAAAACGAATTATAATCATAAATGAGAGGAGTTGAACAAAAATTATTGAACAAAAAATTCTATATAAATATTATATTATATTAAACTATAGTATAGACAAAACAAAATATTGAAGCGCTCATGTTGTTTGTGCCGCTCATGATGGCAAGCTTATGGGTAGTTATGGCATCTTCAATCATACCGTATTCACGATAATCCATAGGTAATAATTAATAATAGGTATTTTTATATACTCGAAATAAATGATAATGGTATCGTCATTTATTATCGTGTAACTACGACATCACACGACCATCTATAGCTATGGATTGGGAATTTTGTGCACAAACATACAGATACAAATACCCAGATGCTATGGCATTGCCATTAATGATGGTGATGATGATGATGATGAGGATGAGGATGAGAATGTGCGGAGTTCAGCGCATATGAATTACTTTTTGCCGTTTTCTATGAGTCATTTGCCAATAGCTCATGTGTGAGTGTGTGTGAGTGAGAGTGACAGAGAGCAAGAGAGAGCAAAACAGAGAGAGAAAGAGGAAGAGAGAGAGAGAGAGAAAGTGAGAGCGAGCGAGAGAGAAAGAGAAAGAAAGAGAGAGAGAGAGAGAGAGAGAGAGAGAGAGAGAGAGAGAGCGAGCGAGAGAGAGAGAGAGAAAGAGAGAAAGAGAGAGACAGAGATCGAAAAAGAGATGTGAAAAATAGTGTTGTGACTTCGTAAATACACCTTGACAACTGGCCTCAAATACTTGCATATCTATTTTCAAGCCGACTACAATTAGTAATCCATATATCGTGTAGATAAGTAGCTGTGTTACCATGTCGACGATTCATGATTTTCTTTGCATTTGTTGTATCCACCAAGGAGTCTTCATTTGCAATCAACAAATAAAACACGTAAGTGAAGAAGTGGAGAGCGAGAGCGAGTGAAAAAAGAAAAAAAAAAAAAAACTAGAAAAATGTTTTTGATTAAGTTGAATCGATGATACGTACATTTTTATCATATGTGCGCAATTTGCAATGACCATCAGAAGCCATGGCAGTAGCTTAATGCATCTGATATTAAAGAATGGCCACCAAATAGTAAGACTGTGAATGGCTTTGAACATTTCTAGAGATGATTTTCAGTTTTTCTTCGTATTTTTCATTTTTCAAACTTCAAGATGCAAAGTGAAAAGTGAGTGATTTAAGTGATATTGGACTGGTTGATTTACCGGGCCTGGAAGGCAAATGAGCGCACACACACACACACACACACACACAGAATGTGTGATGTGAAAATGTGTGAATGATGAGATATCGAGCCTGACGTATAAAAAGGGATTATAATTTTACATTGATTTAAAACTGATGCTGCCAGCGACAGAGTGATAACTCGAGAGTGCAACAGCGAGAGAAATGCCAAAAGACACAGAGCGCGATGGGTTTGAGAGACAGAGAGAGAAAAATAAATCGATTTATACGCATAAAATGCTTTTAAATTGATATTATCAATTTAAATAACGCAAACACGATGACACCGATCGACACAGATATGCTTTAACCAATTCCCACTGTCTCTTTTTCGCTCTCTTAGTCATTCTCTCTCTGTCTCCATCCTCCCCCTCTCTCTTGCTCTCTCTCTCTCTCTTTCTGCGGGTTTGTGTGTGTGTGTGTGTGTCTTTCAGCAAGTATATACTCATTTATGTTTGTGTGGTGGTTTGGCAAATGGCCAAAGCGTGCTCTTAAAAATTCTTCGAATTAAATATATTGTAGCGTCAAAGCGTATTAAGGTTTATTGTTTATTATTGCTTACTTTGGCACTTGATTTATTTGCGAATATTGTAAAACAAGCGGCGGAAAAATGGCATATCGTAACGGCGTTGACACTGGCAATGGGAATGAGATATTTGTGTATGAGTACTAATGCCCATAGATTAATTGTTCGATGCATATCGAATGTCGCACACAAATGGCAATATATGCACTCTCTGCATACACTATACATTGAGCATGCATGTGCTAACAGATCGAATTCAGATGAGAGAACAAAGATGCAATGAACGACGAAAAAGAAAAAAAATCGATGTGACTGAACGACGATGACCACCAGTATCGAATCTCGCGACCACTAAACAGCAGCTCAGGCTAAGCACACACCTGACGGAATTCCAAAATTTATACACAATTCGATAAAGAGAGAGAGAGAGAGAGAGAGAGAGAGAGAGCGAGAGAGAGAGAGAGAGAGAGAGAGAGAGAGCGAGAGAAAGAGAGAAAAAAAAAAGAAATATCAACGACAACCCATGCACAGGCCAACTAAAAGAGGTATATTAATGACATAAACATTCCAGCAACGCACATTCGAATCCAAGAAGACGAAAAGTGCGATAAACGAATAATTGATGTTGGTGGCCACGACAAGTGAGCGAATCAAACAGAGAGACAACGATACGCCGAGAGAAGAACTGACAAAAAAAAAACATACAAATACATATAGACGCGGATTCAGCATACTTTGTAGGGAAAAATCGATATGGAAAGAGAAAAAGCAAAAAAAAAAAAAGAAGAAGAAGAAAAAACAATATCGAAATATAGACGATACACACATAAAATAAAGGATAAAGTGCAATTAATATGCAAATGAAGTGAATTGAATGAATGAATGAACAGAGTGTGGACGAACAAATATAAACCGAAAAAAAAAAGAAATATACATATCGAGTTGTGAACATTGAAGGCAAATGATATGCGCAATCCGCCGAAAATAAAACAAGAAATACGAACGAACGGAAGAAGCGAATCCAATAAAAATGCATGAAATTAAATAAAATGACATAAATTATTGAACTTTTTTTTGTTTTTTTTTTTATTTTTTTTTTTTTATTTTTTATTCATTCATTCTCAATCTCCCTCACGGATGACAAATAAAAACGACAAGATCAAGAGAAAAATTGTCATCGAATTTCACACACATGTGACTATAGAGAATATAATATGGAAAGACAGTGAAATTTTCCAAAGCCAAACAAACATCGACAGAAAATCAAACAGAAAAAAAAAAACATTAAACAAAGAAAGAAAGAAAGAAAGAAAGAAAGAAAAAACGAAAAAATTCGGCAATTCGTTCGCTATGCCATATTTACGGACAAACATTGAAAAGATCGCGTATTTGATAACACAAGCGCCCAAAAGAAGAGACGACAAAACACAAAGAGACGAAAAAACAAAATGCATGTTTGATATGGTGTCGAAAGATAATTTTTTCGATCGACGAAGAAATCGTCAAATCAATAAATGCCCAAAGTCGTTTGATTATCATTTTTTCTAAATAATTTAGTACATTTATTCGTTATTGATTAGTTGATTAAGTTGATTGGTCACTCAGTCTTTTTTTTCTTAATGAGTGACTTTGTGTATGCTTGTTTTTTTGATCTTGTTCTCTTTCTCTCTATTTCTCTCACATGCTTTTGATTTTCGGTTTTTTCGTTTTTTTTTTTTCAATTTCTAAAAGTTTATTGACATTCACATCAGCACAATTTTTAAACATGTCGATATGTATGCACCTTTTGCAATATAATGAAAACGAGAAAAAAAAAAAAAAAAAAAACAAAATTCCACAATTTCAATGAATGTGAGGAAATTATAACTTGAATTTTTATTGCTTCTTTTCAACGTTTTTATTTCTGTTGTTTTTTCTCTTCATTTTAGTTTTGTTTTTTTTTCTCGCATTTTTTTTTTTCATGTTTTCCGTTTTCATTCGAACAAATTGTGCAGTTTCGATCAAATACCACTGATAATTCATAGAATTTTTCTTTGTTCTTTCATCGAGTGACAGTTTTGGTTGCAATCGCACGTACAAAATCGCATTTATCATTGTGCGTTTGTCGTTATGCATTTGCCATTTAAATAAAATTGCATATGAACGCAAAAAGAACAAAGAACAAAGAGCGAGAGAGGGAGAGTGAGAGAGAGGGAGAGAAAGAGTGAGGGACAGAGAGAGGGAGAGAGAAAAAAAGAGATAGAGCGAAAGATAGAGAGATATGGACAGAGAGAATGACAAAATTGAAATTACAAATTCGTGGCACATTTGTGGTGTAATCGTCTGCATTTAAAATTGCAATTAATAAATCAAAACAATGAGAGTTTCAATTCATTTTTTTCTTCTGGTTTGTTTCGTACTATATGGAAATTAAACATCCGTTTTAGGTATTTCGACGTATACGCGCATGATTTTTGAAACATAAATCCTGTTGTTGCTACTGCTGCTGTTGCCGTCAAAGTTATTGTCGTTATACACTGATGAATCATCACATCCGATGATGAGTTTTGATTAAGAGTCCATCTTCAGTGAAGGAGAAAAAAATCCATTCGACAATATTATCTTGAGAAAGTTTTTTGTTTTCAACAAGAAACTTTTCGGGCACTAAATGACTTTCTCTCTCATTCTCACACCCCTCTCTTTCTGTCTCTCTTTCTGTCTCTCTATCTCACTCTTATTCGCCCTCTATTCTCTTCAACTCGCCCTCTATTCTCTTTAACTCGCCCTCTATTCTTCTCTCTCTCTCTATCTCTCTCTCTCTCACCCTTGCTCTGTCGCTGCCTCCCTTCTTCTATTTATTAGCTAATTTTTTCCGATCGGCATTTTCAGCAAATTCCAATTGAATGTACGTTATGTAATTTTTTTTTTCTCATCTCTTCTTCTTAAGAATTGAGAATTCTCAACGTTGTTTCTCCTTTCATTGATATCACATAAATAAGCATTTTGTTCGCATCGAAAAAGTTTTTCGATCAGCTTCCTAATTTTTACTGTTAAGCAAACGATGGCAAAGCGAATCGAATCAATTTTACCCATCTTGTGCAAACCTTTGAATTGCACAAGTTCAAGAGTAATGAAACAGAGAGATAGAGTAAGAGGGACAGATAGCGAGCGAGTAAGAGTGAGCAAATGAAACAAAAAAAAAAAAAAATTGGCAGGCAAAGACGACAAAGAAGTTAAAATTAATGAGACGCAAAAACGGCAATAAGAGATAAAAAAAAGAAGATGAAGAAGAAGAAGAAGAAAATGAAGAAGAACATTCTCTTTGAAACCATGAAATTCCCTGAGCTCAGCAACAACAAACAACCCGAAAAATTCAAAACAATTGAGAACGCATATAAAATTTCTTCCTGCTATTTTCTCCGACTCTCTCTCTCTCTCTCTCTCTCTCTCTTCATCTGTCTGTGTCTCTGTCTCTAAGGCCTTCGGTCTCCCTTTTATTTCTACCATCTATCTTATCGCGATGCATCTCCTAATTGGTTTAGCATACCTGACACCGAAAAAGATAAATGTACTGTTTACTGAAGACAGTCAAAACCAAATACGCATAAAACAGAAACAATACTCAGCAATGACCAATGTTCTCTCGATGAGCAATTATTATAATGGTAAGGTCTAAAACAAATTTTCGCTCACTCAACGGCATTCGGCACCACCAAAAAGATGCAAAAAAAAAAAGAAGAAGAAAAAAAAACACGACTACGTTGTCGGTGCCTAAAGATAACAACAAGAGAAAAAACAAAAACAACAACTGAACAACCAAAGAAGCATAAAAAATTAAACAAACATATGCTTGATAAACAATTTTCGTACGCCTAACTACAAAAAGAGCAATAACAACAACAACAACAACAGCAAAAAATAAAAACCAAGATGAATGTCAAAAGCGAAGTAAAACAGCACTTGGCAATTTGACGATGAGATGTTTCTAGCCCAAAGGATCATTTGCATTTACGTAACATTGTAATATATTTCAATGTCATAGAGCGTCATGTGTTCATTGATTTGCACATGAAATTCTAACAAATGGCTGGTAGATGTTAAAATCAACTTATTATGAATATGTGTGCGAGTGCGTGTGTGTGTGTGTGTGTGTTTGTTTGTTTATTAAATCATGTTTGAGAGAGCTATGTAAAACGCAAAATTGCCGATGATTCTTGGGCAAACCGATGAGCTTGTAACCGCAAATGACTTGTATCGCGATGTGCCCTCTGGTTTTTGCTAACAACAGTTAATTAAGTTTTATGTAATATTTTCCGGCTGTATTAAACATCTCACGTGCCTCTAATAAATGTGCCGATAGAAAAATTTTCAACAGAAAAAAAAAAAAAAAATTAAAAGAAAAAGCAAAAGCAAAAGCAAAAAAACAAGGAAAAAATTATTAAATAAATAAACTGTTGAAGAGGAATAGGAAGGTGGAAAAAGAATTGAAACAGCATCATAACTTTGCTTTCTGTAACGAAATGAAGTAATCAGCATTTTTAACCTTGTTCCATCTCGAATAAACATCACATCATTGTTGATGACGCTCATGTTATGTTTTTAAGTTGCAACATTTCAACTCAATCCAGATCAGAATTTGCTTGTTTTTTTTATTCTTTTTCTGCTTGCATTTTTTTGTTTTAAAATCAAGTCGTGTGAGCATTCTACCAGGCTTAGACATGATTTTTTCAGTTGGTGATGCTTTGTTGATTTTTAAAATGGATTTTCGTTTCAGACTTTTTTTTTTTTTTTGTAAATTCATACACATATCACAACCCGAATACTATTTGATTGTCGATGCTACAAGGTTGAAATAAACGGACGAACGAGACAATCACTGTACTAACGATGGAAGGTGAGAGAGAGAGAGAGAGATCGAGAAGATTGAGAGAGAGAGAGAGAGAGAGAGAGAAACGGCGATAAAAAGAAAGAGAATGGAATAAACAAATCCTAGATGAGACGTGTATTTTGCAAAAAAGGTAATCATGGTAGCATACCGGTGTTATGACAACAAGCGGACAGACGTGAGAATGTGATCCATAGTTGGGAAAAAAAAAAAAACAGAAAGAAAAGCAATTTGAACATGGTCTATTCAAGTTAAAAGCGTGTCTCAAAACATTTTCAATGAATAAGAGAGTGTGAGCGATTGAAAGCCATGCAACCAAGACCAAGTTATTTGTTAAATCTCGGTCTCCTTCTCTTTCTCTAATGGCCATTTTAGTCAGTTTATTGGCAAGAGTTGAGTGAAGTGAGAATATGTGATTTTCTTTCTCTTCTTTAGTTCTTTTTTTTTTTTTTTTTTTTTCATTGATCTGCAATGTTGTGGCAGTTGCAAAAATCTTTAACAATGCTTCAATATATGGCATGCCTATTGCATTTAATTTTGGCCCATTGTGTTGATTACTACATTTATTTATTTTATTTTTTTTTTCTTTCTTTCTTCTCCTCTCTGTCGAATGCTTCAAAGAATGCATTTGTTAATAAGGTTTTATTGAAGGCATGCACAAACAAAAAGTAAAACTTTTTATTTTTCCATCTTCTTTTTAATTTTCTCATTTCATTGTGTCCAATTGTTTGTTGGCATAATCAAAGTATTGATGCAGTTGTCGTGACACCTTTCATTATTATAGGTTTTTGATGGTGCCATTTAATTGTAATGAAATTGATACGAAATACAGAGAGACGAACCGAAAGAAAGAAAGAGAGAGAGAGCGAGAGAGAGAGAGAGAGAAAGAAAGAAAACGAGCTCGAGACAGAGAACATGCGCTCTTGCAATTATTGTTGCACGTTTCGCACAACAACCACTTACGTTCAATACTTTCGCTTCTTTGAAATGTTGAATTATTTTCATTTCATTTCTATTTTTGCTACTGTTTTCATGCATTCGAATGGGTTTTTCGTGTCGTCGTCGTCGCAATCACATGCATTTCTATACAATGAATAACAATAATGAATTTTCACCATTTTCAGCCGCATTCCGTTACAAAATCGACTATTACAACGGGAATATTATGGGGGTATAACAATGAATAGAAAATGTATTATGAAAATATTATTTGAAACGTTTTTTCTACTTCTCTCTCTCTTTCTCTCTCTCTCTCTCTCCCTCTCTATCCCTCTAGCTCTATTTCTCTCTAGCTTTCTTCTTTCCTCTCTCTCTCTCTCTCTCTCTCTCTCTCGCTCTCTCTCTCTCTCTCTCTCTCTCTCTCTCTCTCTCTCTTTAGCTTTTGTTTGTTATTTTCATTCGGAATCGTATGTGCGCGCAAAATATTTAGTTTGTTGAAATAAGGCAAAAGGAATTATTGTAAAATCCAATTGTGGCGAGATCGAAGCCGAGTTTCATTTTTCTCCCTATGCGTCGAAGCACAAAAGCAATAGCACATCAACAGAAGCAGCAACAACAAAAAAAGCAATCTGTATTCATTTGAATTAGTCGCACCAGGCGAACAAAAATATCAGTTAAACAGAACAATTGAGAAAATTAAAGTGTCAAAAACAGAAGAATGCAATCGGAAAAAGGATTATGGATGAAAAAAAAAAGACTGAGCGAGAGAGAGAGAGAAAGAGTAGTGAGATTGAGTGAGGGAAAAGACAAAGAAACAATCCAAACTAACGATTATGATGACGATGACGATGTTGATGCTGTTAGCGATAGTATTCGTTCAATAATTTGGCTTAACGTAGCCTGAATGAACAAAAAAAAACGAAAAAAAGAATATCAGCAATTTGAAAGAATTGTCGGTGTTATCTTTCGCTGAATCTGTGCATCGGAAACATTTCGGTAAGTTTCCGTAGGTAAAACGACTTTAGTTTTTGTGTGTGCTGGATTTACTTTTCTTTTATTTTCTCTCATTTCACACTCGGTTATCTTTCCATAGAAAATGAACTCTTTTTTTTTATTTTATTTTTCTTCATCGCAAATAGAAAAGAATATGAAAAGAATCAACAGAAGTGTGGCAAAATATTGGCAAAAAAAAAAAAAAAAAAAAAAGAAAAAATGTAGACGATGTTAAACTCAATCAACCGGTGTTTGATATTTCAAATCCATTACGAAAAATTGATGATTATAACTTATGAAAACACACAGTGTATTCAGAGAAAATCTCGATCGAATCGCATCCGATTTATATTACGAAGGGAAGAATGAATGAAAAAAAAAAAATAAAAAAATAAACGAAGGCGAGCACATACAGCCCATTTAAATTGAAATTGCATTTCTCCTTCTCATAATATATCTAAAATCCAACCGTATATATGCAGCATTATTTGCTTTTCAATACGCATTTAAGATCTGTATCGGTGAGCTCTCTCGGGATTCGGCTTTATTTGCCATTTTACAGTTCATTTCAATGTAATCATTTGCCCGTTGATTTGCTCTATTTGCAATCCGATGTGTTTATGTGTGTGTGTGTGTGAGTGTGTTTGTGTGCATTGGCAATGACGAAAGGGAGTTAAACGAAATGTATATCGGTATCGTATTGATTTGCAAAGATGATTTTCCTTTATTTCGAACTGACCCATATGGATTAACGTCGAATCCAATGTACGAAGAAAAAGAATTGAGTGCATGTTAATAAAGAGAACTAAAGAATGGGAAAAAAAAAACGAAAATCATCTTATAACTGCTTTCAAATTTTTGCGCATTTTGTCGGTTTTTCCCTCGTTTCCACTTCTCTCTCTCTCTCTCTCTCTCTCTCTCTCTCTCTCTCTCCTTTTTTTTATGTTACATTTTTATTTTTATTTTTATGAATGTGCGCATTGTTACCTTTCTTTTTTTCATAGTCCAACTTACATTTATTGTTTGATTATTAGCTCCTTTTGATCCAAAAATGACGATATAGTTAAAAGAAGAATTTATCACATACCCCGACACACAATGAGGTTAGATCAAAACATGATTTAGAAAAAACAATGCAACTAATTCTTAATTTTCTTACAATACTGGAAGTTTCGTATTAAATGGCAGCTGATTTTGTTGTGGTCAGCAATAATAATCACCAGTAATAACGAAACAAATGGGAGAAAAAGAGAGAAAGGCCGACAAATGCTGTGAGTGAGTGAGTGATTGTGAGCAAAAAAAAAAAAAAAAAAAAAAGGAGGAGATGAAAAAGAAGCAAAAATAGATCAACTGAAATGCGGTTAATTCTTAGCTTACAAATGAACAGACATCGATGAAAACAAGGCTTTAGATTGTCTTTCTTCTCGTTATTCGCTGTCTCGATACTGTTTCTCTTTTTCTTTTCTTTTTCTATGAATTGTTTTTTTTTTTTTTTCTGTTATACTCCCGTTCACCCCAAAAGACAAACCGAATTGTAGTTCAGTAATCAAGTGACACCATGCTTGTCGTGCGTTCTACACGTTGCTCTTTTTTTTCATTATTATTTCTATTCAACATGCATTGTATGGCATGTCGTTTGGCGTCGGCAATTTTTCTTAGAATTCATCTGTGCAATGAAGTGAAAAGAGGAAATGCCATTGAAAATTGAATGCAATTTTTGTGTTTTTTTTTTTTTTTTTTTCATTTCACTCTATTCATTGGCCGCTGGTCTTCTGTTTCCGCCATTGATTAGAAAGTCGTAAAGAGGCGTTTTATTTCAATTCCAAATGTGCGTTTGATTTTCCGAAAAAATGCACGCATGCCGCCGATTCTCATTCTGGCTTTTATTCGGTCGCTCTCAAACCCTCACCTTGTTATTCGCACTCCAACTCTCTCACTTTCTCGTTCACATCTTGGCTTTCTCGTTCACTCTCTGGGTTTTCTCGTTGATTCTCTGGCTTTTCTCGTTCACTCTCTGGGTTTTCTCGTTCATTCTCTGGGTTTTCTTTCTATTCATGTTTTATACATATTTTTTCATTCTTTACGCTAACTCAAGCGCGCTTATTTACCTGGTCATCTTTGCAATATCATCGAACAATAGCACAAACAGTTGCAAAAGCAATTTTTATTCTGAAAATGCAACGATTCATTGTCATTCATTATAGGCCTATTTTTTAGGTCTAAACATACAATAATTTATTGCCATTGACAAGTGGCATACAAGAAGTCATTTTAAACACTATCATTTTCGGTTTTAGTTAATTTGGCAAATGTTGTTAGCGTGCTGCTGATTGTCCATATGTTGGATTTAACTACAATCAATTTTTCGTTTTCACTTTCGTTTAGGTATTTTCAATTTTTTTCTTTTTTTTTTTCTTTGCCGATATCTTATTATATCTGTTGATCGTTTGTGGCGTCATCATTACAAGAATTAGAGATAGTGAAAGAAGAAGAAAAAAAAAACCACATTCGGCTTGTGCGCCTCTATTACATACATTCAATGGGAACGTTTTACCGCGATCATTATAATTGCATAAGATTTATACAGAAATAAAAGGAGCGTTTGTTTTTTTCATTACATTTAGTGAGCATTTTTCTTGTCCAAATATGGCATGAGACTGCTGTACGGCAATCACAACCAACTCGATGTCAATATTTATTGAAATGATATTCTCTGAAATGTGTAAAAAAAAAATAAAGAAACACAAATAAAAATTTAAAGAAAAAAAAAAAAAGATTGAATATGTCGACACGCAACAATTGAACTAGAAAATGAAATGGATGCACAAGAAAAGTTCAAAATATTACACCAGAGATAGAGAGAGAGAGACAGTGAGGCAGAAAGGCAGAGAGGCAGAGAGACAGAGCGGCAGAGAGGTAGAGAGACAGTGAAACAGTGTGAGAAAGAGCGAGACTAAGAAAGAGAGAGAGAGAGAGAGAGAGAGAGAGAGAGAAAGAGAGAGAGAGAAAAATAGTGAGAAAAAAAGTAGCAACAATAAGCGGCAGCAGCGAGAGCGATAACAAACAAATGGCCGTAATGAAAGACGAGGCAATTGAGAAGAGTTAAAATTTTCACGCGACTTTGTGAATAAGGTGAGAGGAAAAATAAATAAAAATTAAAAATTTTCTAAAGACCAATTGTAAAGGATTGAATGCAACAAAAACAAATAATAATAACAACGAATCGAATGAAGAAAACTAAAGAGATAAAAAGAAAAAAAAAACGTGCTAGAAAACTTGACCAGTGTCGATACGGACACTTTTTTTTTTTCTCTTTGCTTCAACTTGTTCTTATTATTACCATTATTATTTTTTTGTTGTTATAATGCAAGAGATCGAGACTTATTTGGTTTGTGTGTGTGTGTTTTTTTTTTATATTCTTTCTTTTCTGTCTGAATGCGAATGTAATTCAATTTCACAGCATCTGATCCGTAATTGTGTGAATGCGCTTGTGATGTGTTTTCATTTGGTGGAATCACTTTTATTATTTTATTGCAGTCGCATTTCGTTTGATGTTTTCACTAAACGATGCCGGCAAACATATCGCGCATCGCACATACGTGTCAGAATTGAATTGAAATGAGACTGAGAAAAGAACAAAACCATCGGGAGAGAGAGAGAGAGAGAGAGAGAGATAAAAAGCGAAAAAAAAAAACCAACAAAGCAACACATTCGAATGAAATATGTGTTAAATTGAAATGAATCGTATAAATGCATCGAGCAATGATATTATGCACAATGGTGCATAGCAAACAGACGGACTAGCAATAAGAGAAAGAGCTGCAATGGCTGCAAGAACGGTGTCAAGAATTTTAATTTAATTGTAATCATTCGGTTTTATCGTTTAAGCATTAAATGAGTTGCATTCGTACAAGTTTCACAATTCAAACACACCATTGGCACTCGTTCATTCTTTTTCTCTCTCTCTCTCTTTCTCTCTCTCTCTTTCTCTTTTGGTTGCTGTTGCCATTGTCAAAGTCTCTTGTTTATATCATCACACGCATTCAATTCACTTCGTCGTGGCTATTATTCATTTTCTAAATACTCTGTTACATATTACGTCGGTACCACACACTCTTGCTCTTTCTAATGTGATCAATCTTTGATTGATTGTTCTGTTGTTTGCCGTTCGAATGACGAAAGGAAAAATACAACAACGAACAGTGAAAAAGTGAAAGAAAAAAGAAAAAAAAAAACAACAAAATAAAAAACGACACAATGAAAAGTCTTAAGCAAACAAACGCTCACTCAATTCTTCATTCGACATTCACACTTGCCGCATTGCACTCTTTAAGCTTACTGTTTGAGTGAGTTAATTGCAATGCAACCGTGCTCTTGGTACTCTCAATGCCCATATGTTTTTCCATGGGTATCTGCGCTCGCGCGCGGTCTCAATACAAAGGAAATTGAATAATTTATATAAAAGTCACATGACAAACAAATAAAAAAAAAAAAAAAAACCAGCCCGAGATGAACACACAGCCAATGAAGAAGAAGAAGAAGAAGAAGGAGAAATCGACGACGAGATGTTATCAGGGATGTTATGCAGTGTGCACGTTGAGCAAATAAAAATTAATGAAGTATTCGAAATAGAAAATCGAGCCTTTTGATGATTCGGTGTGTGCGTTTTTTTTTATTTTTTCTTCTTCTTCTTCTTCTTCTTCTTCTTCTTCTTCTTCTTCTTCTTCTTCATTTTCTTCTCACTCTCACTCTCACTCTTTCTCATTTATTTTCTAACAAATGACAAACTTACATTCATCGAATACAATGCAATTGATATTGAATGTCATTTCATTTCGAGCGATTCTCTCACAATTTAATCGCCAGTCGATTGGTATTTTCTTCCTGTGCATGTTCTCCCACTGACTGTCACGCACTCACTCAATAAATGAGCTACGCGCTTTGTTTCTTTTGACATATAACACAAACACAAACACACACACACACACAAGCGCTTAAGTGGTTTTTTGTGCATTTTTCAACATCAATTTAACTTCTTTTTTGTTTTTTTTTTTTTTTTTTTTGTTGTTCCTCATTCAAACCAAATAACAACAACAACATCATATATATTTTTGTGACACGCAAATCATGACTCTTTATCGAGTATTCCCAGGATATGCGCATGCAATTTCCGTTTCACCAAAGCTCATTTCTAATTAAAGTCATATTGGCTCTTTGATGTTGAATGAAATATTATTTTCACGCTTTCTTGCTCGGACTTTAGTTCCCTATCTCTTTCCCTCTCTCTTTTCCTTTCTTTCCCTTTCTCTTTCCCTTTCTCTTTCCCTCACTTTCACTCTCTCTCACTCTCCCTCACCTCTCTCTCTCTCTCTCTCTCTCTCTCTCTCTCTCTACCTACCTCCCTCCCTCCCGCTCTCTTTTATTCTCTTACTCTCCATCTCACTCGCTTTAACTAACACTCTAGCTCATTCGCTTGCTATTTAGCTAATTCACTGTCATTCGCTCTATCTCTCTCTCTCTCTCTCTCTCTATCCCTTTCATATTTACATTAGCTATTTAACTATCTCGCATTATCCATTTTATAATAGTCTATAACTCACACCCTTTAATGTTCTCTATCACTTTATCAGCCTCTGCAATGTAATGTTTGTTTGAATCTATTCAATGAACGGAAAAACTTTCAAATATTTTCAAAACATATGGATATATGGGTGAAACTAATGGAAAATATAATTCAATATCCATTTGCATTTGCATTTGCATTTGCATTAGTAATTATGTTACAGAATTATGATGATGATGATGATGATGATGATCGATAGATGATATTTCATATTTTATGAAGAGAATGAAAGAAAAAAAAAGGGAATTGCCGCTGTCAAATAAAATCACATTTATTTCTATATCGATAGAGTGAAATCGAATTATGAGGAATTGAGCACCTTTCCATTGAATATGAGTGTGCATTTGGTGTGTGCTGATGATGTTAAAAATGAAAAGAGAATGCTCATGTCCTGGGCGTGTGAGAGAGAGAGAGATAAAGAGAGAGAGAGAGAGAGAGAGAGAGAGAGAGAGAGAGAGAGAGAGAGAGAGAGAGAGAGAGAGAGAGAGAGAGAGAGAGAGAGAGAGAGAGAGAGAGAGAGATAAAGAGAGAGAGAGAGAGAGACCGAGAAAAGAAAACGAAGACGACGATGATGACGACGACGTCGAAAAGAAAAAGAGTAAAAATATTATTGAATAAATCTACCCCGAAAGATGAGAGACAACCACGAAGCAAAAGCGATATTTGAGTCGAATAAATTGAGATTTTTGTCTCATTTCACTGGAATTCTATCATACATTTTCTTGTGAGCGCATGAGCAATGTGTCTTGTTGTCGTTGTTTTTCTCTCATCGTTTGCATTGTGTGATGTGGATTAGGATTGTTTGTATCTTATTGATACGTTTTTCAGTTTGGTGTTGTTGCTTCTTGTATTAATTTTTTTTTTTTTTTTTTTATCTCTTCTCTTCTCTGTTCTGTTCATCTTGAGTTTGCGACTTTTTTTTTCCCTCAGTTGCTCTGGCAGCATAAATCCAATTTTCAACATCGTCGAACGCGTCTACATGATTGGCTTTGTTTTTTTTTTTTTGTTTCATACTTCTCTTCCCTGCTGCTGCTGCTTCTTCTTCTTTTTCTTTATTTGTCATCATTTTCTCTCGCTTTTTTAGATCTCTGTGTGTCCCTAAATACTCATCAGAATGGATAAATAGCTACCTGTTGCATTTTCCATCATAATACAATCATTTTATGAACACGATTTGTTGGTTGATGTTGGTCAAGCTGTATGTTGATATGATGCGTTTGAGACTCTGTTTCGATTACCAGAGTTCGTATCATTTGGTTCGTTAGTGCTTAGCTTATTTATTTTGTTGTTGATGTTGTCGTTGTCGTTGTCATTGTTTTTACCGGCATCAAGCAAACAAAATCGATGCAATGCGCACAAGGGAAAATGACATCAAATGAATATGAATGATGAATGCGGGTCTCTTTCATTCTATTTGAAGATGAACGGAAAATTTATTTGAACAAAAAAACAAAGAAAAAAAAAAAACTGAAAAGAAAGAAAGAAAGATAGAAAAAAAAAAAACATTATACACCCGTGTTACGTGCATACAAATCTCGTAGACACAATTTTATTGTCATCTCGCGCGTACTTACTGAAGAAAACGATATACTTTTCTCCGGTGTATATCTTGAGATTTCGGCTAGTGTATAATCACAATCAACTCTAGTCTTTCTGTCAGAGAAACTCCTGAACTGAGTTCTCTCTCTCTCTCTCTCTCTCTCTCTCTCTCTCTCTCTTTCTCTCTATACCAATAGGTATATTAACTTTGGTCTTAAAACACTTTGTCTCAGAATCACAGAGTTTATATTTCTGTTGATTTTCGTTGTTTTAGAGTTATTTTGTCCCTTCTTCATATATATGAAGAGACAAAAGACGACGTTTTTCAACGACAATGACGATGTGTAAAGAAATTTTGTACGATTAACTTTATTTATTGCTGTATACCCTTTTGGTTATCTTTTGTCACATTAATATCTCTCTTATAAACATTTACTCACACGTTGCACTGGCTGTGTGGATGGCTTTTGCCATTACCGTATTCATTCGCTGATATTCCAATCCTTAATTTTTTTCGATTCTGTTTTCTACTTTGGCTGTTTGTTTTAATATACACATATAAATATGTATACATTTTTGGTGGACCGAATAAGTATATGTGTGTGGTGTGTCTCTTCTTCTACTCCTGTTCATTTGGTTTCGATTTATTTATGCGTTGGTTATGTGTAAGTTGTTGTTTTTTTTTTTATTTTTTTGTTATTTCTTTGGATATTTTTTTTTTTTCGCTTCTTCATCTAAAAATAGATGCATGTTGTTGTCAAAGCGAATGAGCTGTGTTCACTTTTCTCCATAAACATAAATGAGAAAGAAATAGAAGAAGGAGATCGGTGTGCGCCCTCGTTGTCGCTATTTATTTTAATTCTTGTCACTTTATTCTTTATTTAATTGATGTGAAAGAGTGTGAGCCGGCTGAGTTTCGGTTCGGTTCGGTTCGGTTGTGTTATTATTATTACATTTTGTCGTTTTATTTTTTTTTTTTTTCTTTTATTTTTCGGTGAAATGTGAAATAGGATATCTGTTTTGGGTGCTCATCGTTTTTAAATGCGTCGTTGTCTCGCGCTCATTCTCTCCTCCATGCTGATTTTGATATGTGATATAACCTGCTGTTATTGCCGGTGCTACTGCATTTTTCTTCTTGGCTGAACTTCGGAATATATTTTATATGGATGTGAAATGGGAACCACTTTTCTCTCTCTCTCTCCTTATCTTTCTCTCTCATTCTCATACTCATTTTTCTTCTTTTTCTCTTCTCTCTCTCTCTCTCTCTTTCTTTCTTTCTCTCTCTCTCTTTCTTTCTTTCTCTCTCTCACACATTTTTGATTGCTTCTAAACGAATCGTTTTCGCTGTAGTTTAGTAGTCTAATTAATCGCGTGATATTTGAATCGTTATTCTTTCCACATCTTTTTTTTTTTCTCTTCTCTTCACTTGTGTGCGTTTTTGTGTTCCATTGTTGTTGTTGTTGGTGCTCTTCGCGCCTCATTTCCATCACAGCACACACTACACCACATCGTCAACGGAATTTGAATTTGCTACTTGATTATCAAGTCTGATCTTTCTTTGGTTTTTTTTTTTTTTTTTTTTTCGAAAATTTATGCAAAATGCTATTCCCATTTAATTTGGTGAATAATTTCCGACTATGATATCGTTTTAATTACATCGTTATCGCCGTGGAAATTTGTTCAAACACCTTTTTTTTGGTTTGCTTGTTCCATCAACTTTTTTCGCTTGTTGTCAATATTTCTTTTGGTTATTTTTTTTTTTTTTTTCTTTCTTTGTTTTTCAGTAGTAGTAGCCCTCGTTGTCATAGTCGTAGTCGTTGTCGTCGTAGTCGTCGCAGTAGTCGTCGTCGTTGTCGTCGTCATTGTTGTTGTTGTCGTTTTCTGACTTTTCGTCAATATTTGATATTTGACGGTGTCAGTAGATGTATTCTTTTTCCACCGAATACGGATCATCTAAATAGAAATTTATTTACCATTTGTTTGCATTAGTAGTACACTTGAAATGTTCTTTAGGTGTGGCCGATCTAGGAATAAATACATATTTTTTTTTTTTCTTCACCATCTTTTTTCTAGTTGAAAGAAACAAGGAGAATGATGTATATACAAGAGGCAAAAAAAAAAAGAAGAATTTACCACATTAAACATTAAAAATACGTTACAATATTCGTTTGTTGATTTTTTTTTTCCCTTCATCTTCTGTGTCTTGAATCAATGTTTGTTTGCGATGGGATTCCAATGTTTATTCCCGAATATAAGAAAGAGAAAGAGAAAAAGAGTAACTTAATAGTCATAAAATGCCTGAACTCTAAACAAGTCTCACTGAATTATTGATGAAATTTGAAACTCTCTTGGAAATTAAAAAAAAAAAAAAAAAAAAAAGACAAATAGACGCGCCTTCCAAAACCAAGTCTATCGATAAATTTTAGTTTTACTTCGAAAAAACGAACAAAAAAAAAAAACGAATAAAAAAATAAAAATAAAACCCAAACATTCAAATAGCTCTAAACGGCATTTTTTCGCTCATTGGAATATTCAGCAATTAATTAAATGGCTATAAACGATGAATTTCAATTTGATGGTGAATTTCAATGGCATACACATTTGCGCGTATAAAGAGCATAAAAATACAAAAAGGATCTTGACCATTGGCTATCTCGATGTTTTTGCCATAAGCATTTTGTTGCTGTTTTTACTTTTTCTTCTTCTTCTTTTTCTCTTCATAAAATCAAACCAATGTGCGATATGTTGTATTTTGTTGTGTAATGCAAAACGAGTTTGTTTCAGAGCCGCTTTGTTAAATCATGAACATTACCATTGCCATTACGGATCATATAAAATAATTAGCCAAGTCGATCTGATTAAATAATTAGCCGATTTATATCTATGACTTACAAAAGATCACAGCACATTAAAACCAAATCATATATACATTTAACGATTTGAGACGTGAACGATGACGATGAAGACGACGACAATGACGACGACGACGACGACGACGACCATAGCTACAACCAAATACTTTTAGCGATGAAAAACGGTCAATCGGCCACTTACTTAAATTCAAGAGTTAAACAATATGGTCTTTTGGTTTGCTCTTTTACTTTATGATTTGTTTTTGTGCGTTTTGTATGTTTTTGTTTTGTTTTGTATCAATAATTTTGTTTTTGTATTGCCTGTTGTGCGCGCGCACCATGGTCGCACATTCATTTGATGACAAATCACCCAAAAACCGTTCAGTATTTATAATTACATCATTTCGACATAAATCCCATAATAGTCAATAATGGCATGGATTTTAGTGACCACCGTTGCACTATAACATATCCAAAGCGTTATGTGAGGCAATATGCTTTTGACCATTTTTGTGAACCGTTTTATGTTCGTCGTGTTCATTTATTTTGATGTGACAAAATTTTACGAATAAACAACAAATCAAATGCAAACACATTCAGAGTAAGCCGTCTCCGATTGTTTTCTTGGCACTGTTTACATGATTTGTTGAATTTATTTCTTTGTGTTTTATGTGTGCGTTTTCTCTCTCGCTCTCTCTCTCTCTCTCTCTCTCTCTCTCTCTGCGACAAGCGTTTATTTGCTCATTCTCTCTGCATATACCGCCTACTGTTTGGTGTCAGCATTTCTAATTCTTTCACATCATTTCCATTTATCAAAATTAATCTGGAATGCATTATTGTTTTGAGATGTGTGCTTTTTTTTTCTCTCCTCGCGGCTTTTTTTTTTTTTTTTTTTTTTTGTTTTTTTTTCTACTTCTCTCAACTCTTCGTTTCACGGCGCTTGATGTGAAATATTTGCTTCTTTAGTTCGCATCGATTTGCTATTGTATGTAAATGTTTTTGTTTGGAAAATATACACACAATGATGTTCAAATCAGAGAAAAAGAAATTCGGCTTATTCGGCTCTTGAGTGTTTTTTTTTTTTTTCGGCTAGGAAAATAAATGGTGAATGGAATAGACATAAATATCGTATTTCGATTGACCTTATGACCGATTAAACGAGAACACATATCCGAAAAACCGACACAAATCTCCACGCAAGGACAGCTAACAAACGAAGAATTAATGAAATGTAGAAAAAAAAAAAAAAAAAGAAAACAAGCCATGACAAAGAAATAGAAATAGCAATAGACGAAAAGAAAGAAGATAGAAAAACACAAGAAATTCGCTGGTTAGATATACATGAGAGAGCAGATCAACTGTCATGGATGGCCACCATAACGAGCCAAAGTGGATGGATCAAGATGTGCGTATTGGATTCAAAGTGAGTGTTCCATTACATTACGCGAACGCAAAATGACAATGCCATTAATCACAACAATTCGATGAGAGAATGAGATGTGCTTGAACGGGTCACTTACGATGCTATGTGCGTATTTCTTTTTTTTTTTTCGATCTTTCTCCCGCTCTCAATTATTTTTGTTTTTCATTCACTCTCTCTATACATAATATCTCTATCTCTCCCTATCCAACTCCTGTTTCTTTATATTTTCCTCAATTTTTCTTTGTTTTTTTTTTTTGACAAAGAGGATGAGATCGAGAAAGCGAGATGAAATCACATCGAAAATAAGACAAGAGATGAAGAAGACAAGAGAAAAAAAAAACGACGACGACAACAACGACGACGACCACGAAAACAAGAAGAATAAGAGAAAGATCATTAGTGTCAACCATTTCGGCCTATTGTATCGAGTATAAAATTACACGACAGAATTAATTGATGATACACTCAACTATTGCGGCAAAATGACAACCAAACCAAATATATGAACATTGTCTGACTAACGCACCGTGTTATTTTATTTTGACACTTAAGTTTATTTTATTCCACACATCATTAGTGTATGATATGCACATATATATAAAATATTATCGTACATTTCCGGAATTGGGTATTGGGTAAACCAAATATACTAGGCCATATTCTGAGTCTTGATGATGCCAAATAAATTGTTCGACAAAAATGCCATACAATGCTAATTTTGACTTGAAGGCAATTGTGCGTTATAGCAAATATATATAAAGTCATAAGCCATCACCATCACACACACTCACATACACACACACTCACATACACACACACTCACATACACACACACACCACAATATTAAAACATTATATCAATTTATATAGATGACTGTATAAATTCGTGCATGTGCATGAATTTGAGCCGGCCACAATAAGTCATATGTGTCATTTGAAGATGAAATATAAATCAATTTTGCTCATAAAGTAAGTTAACACATTCAAGAACACAAAACCATTTCCAACAGTGAGACATTTAAATGGTTTACCCTGGCATTTTAACCATACCACACGGTATGGATGGAAAATGATGCTCATTGAAACAATATATATGTAAACATTAACTTTGTCTAAAGACAGATGAAATTTCCTATGAATTTTAGTTAAACAAGAATTTCGTTGTCGTTATTGTCGTTGTCGTCTTCATCGTAAGAAGAAGAAGAAGAAGAAAGACACCAATTCCACAACCAAAAATTCCACGTAATTCAAATTCATTTGTCTATTTCATTAGACATTTCATTCAGTGAATATGGATGTTTAATTGTTTCGCTCAAAATAACAATTTCCATGAAGACCAAACCAATGAAATAAAGTGATTTGCAACAAAGAACAAATCAACACACAAGTAAAATGCATAAATACGTGAGAGCAAAATAATAGAGGCCCAAGACTCAGAGCCCTGAGTCAATGAGGAAGTAATCTATTAGAATGTAGAACGATGATTTAAAAAGGTAACAATTTTTTGTTTCTGTTCTTGTTTTTTTCTTCTCTCTCTCTCTCTCTCTCTTTCTCTTTTTCTCTTTTCTCTTCGATTTTTTTTTCCGAGTATTTTACGACTCAAGACGCTGCCACCATTTTTTCTTTTATTTTAACTGTCTTTGATGAGCATAAACTAGAGAGAAAGAGCCACTTATGTGAACCCATATCTAGCGCAGTAAATCGTTATGAGAATTTTATTTCTTGCTAGATATAGTTTATGGGGTTTTAGTTAATTCCAGAAAAAAAAAGAAGAAATACTGCCTTTCGTCTATAGCATAACAAAGTCAAAACTCAAAGCACACAATTTAAGCAACAAAGTTATGAACACACAAAATAAATGAAAAAAAAAAAAAAAAAAAACAAAAAACAAAAACAAGAGTAGAAAAAACGCACGTATAAACGCATACATAGTACAAACATACCAATTATCAAGCATAGTCATTAACTCATTAGTATGACTGGAAGATTTACTTGTGGCGCACCAAGTCAACGAGCGCAATGTTTGTGGCTGTGAGAGAAGCGATGAAAAGATCAACCGGGCGACCAACCAGCAAATGAAATTAATGCAAACACACCAAAAATAAGTCGTAATCATGTTTTTAGTCATTGTTTATGGCAGTTACATAGAGTGTATGTGTATTTTTCGCCTAAGCATAAGTTATTTCTTTTACCAAAGGAAGAAATAATAGAAAAACAAAATAGAAACAAAACAAAACGAAGCAAATGAAATGTAATGTAATGAAATGAACAGAACAGGCAAACGACCGAACGAAACAAAAAAAAAAAAAAAAAAACGAAAATAAAATAAAATCTACGAAATCTTATAAACACATTTTGGTGCGTATCGCGCGCACTCCCTCTGATTAACCCAGCTAATCTTTCACGTGAGAAACATATTGAAGCGTTCCAATATTTAGCGTTTCGTTACCGTTTGCCGTTGTCAAATTCTTTTCATTACATTCGGTATATCAAGCTAAACAAAACTGAATTAGTGAGAGCTAGAGAAGGAGACTGACGGCAAGAGAGCAGGCCAACAAGCGATAGGCAGAACGAAAGAGCGAGAAAGTGAGCTGGAAAAAGAGAGAATGAGAGAAAGAGAGAATGAGAGAGAGAGAGAGAGAGAGAAAATGAGAAAAAGAGAAAAAGAGACAGAAAGGGAAAGAATGGATGGAAAGCACTGCATAAAGAGTATTTATGAGTATGAGAGCCATACGCATATTGAGCTGTACAGTACTTTCAATGTAATGTCTATATGAGTAAATTTGTGTGAACAGCTAACAACTTAGCGACCTTATGCATCAATTTTCATGTTAATTATGTTAACAAGAATTTTCTCATATCAAAACCAACTAACCTATGTAACCTGGCCACTTAGCATTTGCTCTGCACGGGATGATTGAATGAAAGAAAGAGAGAGCGAGAGCGAGAGAGAGAGAGAGAGTGAAAGAATGCAACTGTATTTATTGGACAAGCAATTTGAAATCTTCAATTGATTGTTGCTCATTTGGTATGGGCTATATGATGTTGGTTGGTCGTCGTCCACCGTCATTGTTGATCATAAACAATAGAACTAACGAATAAAAGCCACAAGTGAGAGAGACCAAAAAAAAAAAAAAAATACTATCCAATAATGCCATGGGTATTTGTTCTTGTTTTCGAAAGTTCGGTGCGTAAATTAATATGGTTAAGGCATGATGATGTACAACAGAGAACACAATATGATCAAAATTGGTTCCGAAAAATTGGCTCACTCGATGACATGCTCTCTGTTCACCTGCACAAGCTCTCGCTTTAAATTAATATTCATATCAAGTTGCTGTGGCCAAGTGAAATTACATCACCAATTTTTTTTCCCTTCTTCTTCTTCTTCTCTCACTCTCTCTCTCTCTCTCTCTCTCTCTGTCTCAGCAGTTTTTTTTCTGCCCTCATCGCACGTCTCACATAATATACAACACGCACATTTTCTTTGATTTTAGCGCTAACTTGAAAAGTCGAAAATGTCCAAAACAAGGCACTTCTGATTTCATATTCACACAACGATGGCACAGCATTTTAATTGATTTGGACAAAACTCACAAAAAGGCCAATCAAATGACTTCTTTTTTTGTTGATGTTACCGTTGCTGTTGTTGTTGTTGTAGTTGATTTTTTTTTTTTTTGTTCGTTCGTTCGTTCCTCATTGCTTGTTTTGATTTAATTTACGTCGTTGTGATTTTATTTCGATGATTTTTTTTTTATTTTTTTATTTTTTTATTTGCTCTTTCTCTCATGTTCTGATTTTCATTGCATGTACGAGTTTTGATTACGTGTATTGTTTTTTATTTTGACTTTGGTGCAAATGTTGATTTCAAATGTTTTGACACTTTCCCAAGCATTTAAAAAGCCATAAAAAATTTCCGCTCGTTGGTAAAATGAAAAATAAAATTTAACATAAAATAAAAATGCGAGAAACGTAAATAGATGTCTTGTTGTTTTATAATTGTTTTTCTGTATACTGTGTGAGCATGTATGGGATGTGTGTGTGTGAGTGCGAATGAAAAGCTTGCGGTTTTCCACTCTCATTCAACTTTTTTCCAAGTTTTTCAACGAACAAATTGAACGTGGCACTTTCTAAATGCATGATGCTGTGATGATGACGGTGATGATGATGATAATGATTATGAGAGAGAGAGAAGAGAGAGAGAGAGAGAGAGAGAGAGAGAGAGAGAGAGAGAGAGAGAGAGAGAAGAGAGAGAAGAGAGAGACGAGAGAGAAGAAAGAGACGAGAGAAGATGAGAATAGCAGAGAAAAACTGTTTCTTTTCACCTAGATTTTCCTATTTTTCATCCACAATACTTTGATATGCTTTACGCACATCCTATATTCAGATGCATCTCACACCTAATTGCTCTCACACAGTATGTACGATATGTGCACAAAAGTGCATAATTTCAAACTTTAATTACGGTTTCAACCAAGCGAACGACCGACCGAAATTTATTGGTGGAGAAACTTTTGCATGCAACTAACCGATTTTATTGCAGCGAATAAAATATCGATCGGCTTGTCATTCATGGCTCACACAATTTGTCTCTTTCTCTTACACACGCTATTATTATTATTATTTTTTTTTTTGTTCGCTTTTGCTTTTGTTTTTCGAAATTTATATAAATTTTTCATTTTGTTTTGCTGCTGCTGTTGTTATTATTATTCGCATTGTTGTTGTTTTTGATTCATCGGTGTTTGTGATTAAAATGAACAAATCAAAGTTTTAATTAATATTTTTCCGTGATTGGCGTTGCAATCGATTTATTCGATAATGACAAAGTTTTTTAGTCCAATTGCTCAAAATCAGAAGCAGCAAGCCCATTTGCCTGATTTAACAAGTGCATTTTAATGCGGCTACCATAAATCTTGCAAATTTTGTTGGTAAATTAAATTTTTTGAAAACAAATGACATCAATATTGTTGTTATTGTTATTTATGCCAACCAACCACCCTGTCCAAATGTTTCATTTTCAAACATACAAAATTATATGGAGCAAGAGGTGAAACGGTGAGAATGAGAGAGAAATGGGAAAAGAGAGATTGAGATAAAGATAGGAAGCGAGTAAGCGACAGGATAAAGGAAAAAGGTAACGAGCGAGAGCGAGTAAGCGAGAGGGTAGTGGGGAAGTGAGCGAGTTAGGTCGAGAGAGATGAGAAAGATGAGAAAGATGATAGAGAGAGAGAGAGAGAGAGAGAGAGAGAGAGAGAGAGAGAGAGAGAGAGAAAGATGATAGAGAGAGCGAGAGAGAGAGAGAAAGAGGAAGAGAGAGAGAGAAAGATGATAGAGAGAGCGAGAGAGAGAGAGAAAGAGGAAGAGAGGAAGAGAGAAAAAGAGAGAGAGAGCGAGACAGAATGAGAAAGAAACAGTGAGAAAGAGAAAGAGAAAGAGAAAGAGAAAGAGAAAGAGAAAGAGAAAGAGAAAGAGAAAGAGAAAGAGAAAGAGAAAGAGAAAGAGAAAGAGAAAGAGAAAGAGAACGAATGATAGAAAATGAGAGCAAGATCGATAGAGACTGTTTGTCGAATGAGTTTTTTTTTTTCCCAAGTTTTGCATCGGACAGTCAGGGATTTTGCGGCCAAAGCCTTTGTTGCGGTATCAATTTTGTGTGACACAGGCGCTTGGAATTGCCAAACCATACTGACCGAATATTTTAGTTAGTTTTCGTGATTGCGTCAGTAATATTTATAAAAGTTCAACATGAAAACCAATCAAAGTTCGGAGAGTGAACCAAATGGAATGAACGGAAAACATACTATAGCAAACAACACCCAAACCATTTGTTTTTCACACAAAAAGAAGAAGAAAAGAAAAAAAAAATGGAGAAGACATTTTGTTTCTTCTTTTAATTTTTGTTTTGCTCTTCCTACTTTCAAACACTTTCCATTATTCTGATGGATATTTAATGCAATATAAATGCACTAATTTGTATAAACTGCAAAAACTTTTTGTTATTGGATTAATGTGTATCCTTTGTATACCATGCAATTTTAATATTTGTTCCAAAAATCCAATTTATAGTCATAGTAAAGTAATTTTGAATTCTAATTACTAATGAATATATTGCTTTGTAATTTTGAAATTTTTACCCAATTTCCAATATGTGATATGAGCTCTATCTATAAGTAATTTTGTTTCATAGAATTTCAAGTGTGCAATATATCATTTTCAAAGTGATAATTGCAAATTCACAATATGAATTTAATGTATTTTCACCAAAACCCCATCAAATAGAATAATTGATTGGAAAATGCAAACATATAGTGCTACAAATGAATGTGACAAAATAGTTTAAATATTCTATCAAATGAATTGGATTATTGTTCATTTTGAGAATTGCTCAGTAAGATAATAGATAATCATAATTGATTTATACAAAGTGATTGTTGACCTCATTTTTAATCTTATTTGATGGAAATTTTAAATCGTTTGGAAATGGATTTCAATTTCATTTTTCCCCCCCAATGCACAGAATTAAATCAATTCGATAATAATATCAATGAGATTTTCATTTCTTTTTTTTTAACTATAAATGTGAGAAGAAATAGAAAATCTGTTAGCTCTGGCCAATTATGAAATGAATCTGGTAAATTTAATGGAATTCTAAAATATAAAATTATCTCAGCTTATTAGCTAATAATCGAATGGAAAACAGTTAGCCTTAATTGAAGTGACCGAATACTTGAAATAGAAGTATCAAAAAGAAAAAAAAAAAAAAAAAAAAAAAAACCAACAAACGAAGAACAAGCAAACAGCATCGGCAGCTAATCCGATTAAGCAACTAAGCAATGTTTATGTTAAAATTAGCATGCGAAAATAATATCACCAATTTAAGTGTTGGTTTTTCAAATCGCATTTATCATTCGCAGCAGCCGTTGTGTTCTCATGCAATAAATTTCCATTGCTGGTTTGACTGAAAGTTTTTCGAACTGGCAAATGTGTAAATAATGCGGAAAAACAGTGATGATGATGGTGGCGGCAGCAGCGGCGGCGGCAACAACAGCAGCAGCTTCAAACCAATGTAAATAGTATTTTTTGGCAATTATAATTCGCAATATTTCACGGGATATGTACATTGAAAAGATGAAAGCTTTTACGCTTTCTCACATCGACTTACAACTACTTAAAAAGTGTTTTTTTCTGTTGTTGTTGTTGTTGTTGCCGTTCTTGGATTCAACGAACGAGATTTTCCAGCTTTACCAACATCCATCTAGTGGAAGGAGAATTTCAAAACAAGAACATACAAAACGAAGGAAAAAAAAAACATCCAAGATTGAAAAATAAAAATAAAAACGAGAACAAATTTCGCTTCGATGAAGATCTAAGGTCTTTTAATAAAACATGATTATAAACGCAAATTATGTTAATTAGTCAAAGCATCGAAAATATTTGTTCTTTTGGGTAGAGGAGCAGCAAAAAGAAAAGAAAAGAAAAAGAAAAAATAGCAACTGCTCAATGTACATGAAAAACGGCAAATGAGTGGAAAAGCAAGAAGAAAAGAAGGAATAAAAAGTAACATCGACAAAATGAATTGTTTTGCTTAAATTGAATTTTGCTATTTTCTTCGTTATGATTCACAAAAATGCTGCCTACATTAAAATCGATACATAGCGTTCTTATTTTGAATCTGATATCATCATCATCATCATCAAGTAAGACCAATTCGATACCACATTCTTCGGACTTTGAGGAATCGGAATTTTAATCATTTTCTGCTATTTTTATACTGGTTTGCTTATTTGTGTTCGCTTTCAATTAAAAATTTTGTGTTGTGTGTGTGTGTGTGTTTTTTTTTCTTTCCTATTTGGGATAAAAAGTAACAAGAGACGAAAGGCAAGTCAGTTAACGAAAAAGAGTGAGTGATAAAGAGAGTGTGAGCATCGAATAAACAAGAAAAATAAAAACAAAAACAAAAAAAAAAAATCGCATTCATCCATCAAGCAATAAACAGCAATTATGTAAGACATACCGCACATTTAAACGAAGAACCCAAACTCTTCGAATTGATCATAGACATCAAACGATTACGATGCGATCCAACATATTCACGGTGTGTGCAATCAATGACGATGGTGGATACCAATGTGAAAAACTTTACTTTAGAAATAAATGAAATAAAAAGAAAAAAAGAAAAAAAAAAACAATTCGAAACAACAAAACAAATTGAATTGTGCAATTCATGGAGTACTGTTGATTTCGGTTTCTTTTTTTTTTCTTTTTTTTTTGTTCGAATGCTTATGAAATTCACTGCGGTATTCTCTGTCGGTCATTACATAGTCAGTTAGCAGTAGCACACAAAATTTCAAACCATTATACTTACTAATTTGAATTTTGGTTAATCAATAGCATTTTTCTTCATCGACGTCGTTGTCGTCTTCTTCTTTTTCTTTTTCTTCTTCTTTTTCTTATTTTTTCAAAAATCTCATACTCGCTGACCAATCCATCCCCCTTCCCCCTCATTTCTCTTTTTTCTTTACTTGCTCCATTTTTCATTCATTATCTTACTCGTTCCATTTCATGCATTGAATTTGTGCCGTCGTACGCAAATTCGATGAAATGACCTTTTTTTTTTCTTCTATGCTTGTTGTCCTCTCGAGCCAAAGCAACTTGTTCCGAAAAGAAGAATTCAATCTGTTATGTCAAACGCTCAATATTTTTTTTCTTTTCGGTTTTTTCTTTTTTTTTTTGCTTTCTTCATTGCGTGTTCGCTTTGATGTAACGTTAGTAGAAGATTGGAAAATTGAATCTGCAAAAAAGAGAAAGATAAAGGTCTATAAACCAAATAGCTTATAAGCAGACCAAAATCCATATTTAAATTAATTCTCTCGAAAGTAAATTGTTGCAGATTTTGAACTATGGCCCAGTGGCTTTCAATCTTTTCGTTTTTTTTTTTTTCTTTTTCTTTTCTTCGTTCCCATCTCTCACTTTTCATGGCTCATTTCATATTGCCTTAGTCGCATTTAAATATGTGTGTGAAGACAGTTTTTTTTTTTCTTCTTCATCGTCATTTTTTTTTTTCTTTCCTCTTCTTCTTCTTCTTCTTCTTCTTGTTATTCATTTTCTAGTAATCGTAGCTAGATTTTTTTTTTTCTAATATTATTCATTACTCATGTACGTTGGTGTGTCTCATGTCTTTTCAGCGTGAGAAAATCATTTATTAACCGTTAAAAGTTTCGCCAGTACAATCCATAAACTTTATAAGCTCATTACATCTAATACACAAGAATTGGGTGAATGCCGTATAAAGCAGCGGCATTTTTTCTATTTTTTTTTTTTGCATGAATGAAAAAAATAAAAAAATTTGAACTAAATTGCACAAAGATGGAAACGTCATTTGGTCGACCGATTTGATTACAAATCGATTTTAATGTTGTGGTATATTTTTTTTTTTTTTATTCGAATAACTCATTCCAATTAATGGCTTAAATTGAATTCTCAAAAAACTGTGAACTATTTTAAATCATTGCAAATTTACTCGCTTTGAAATCCATCCAAATTGGATATATCGGAAGCTTAAATGGTGTAATAGATATATATATATATTTCTTTTCATGTAGATGATTTTTTTTTGCCTCTGCTTCGTTTACATTTTATGTTCGGGAACAAGATTCGGCCAGCCGATTTCAATACCGGAATAGCGGCGAAACAGTTTTTTTTTTTTTTTTTTTAAACCAAATGTTGGGAACAATGAATGCACGTCGGAAAGGTAATTATGAGCTCGTTTAATATACAGATTTCATTCTGATGATTATTTGTTTATATTTTTTTTTTTTTTTTTGCCTTTTTGCTGTCTCTCACCTCTCTCTCTCTCTCTCACTTGCACTTGCTCTTTCTCTCACACTCTCTTATTTGTCCGTTTGCCCGGTTGCTCACTCAATCTCGCGCTCGACATTTGTACTTTGCAAGCTGTGCCTCTTCACGGTATACTTCCTTTCTAAATGCTCAATTTTGTTTTTTTATATTTTTGTTTGTGTATTTTTGTTGCACACTTCTCTTGGAAATTCATTCATCTGTTTAGGTACATCTAATTTGGTGTGTACAAAACGTGCTTCATGTTAAAAAAAAGTAAAAAAAAGTAAAAAAAAAAAAAAAAAAAACAACAACAACAGCCAACTGAAAACAGACGAACAAAAAAAAATAATATAGAAAAGTTTTAACAAAAACAACACTGACAAATGAACGAACAAACGAACAACCGAATGACGAAGCGAACCAAAAGATAAAAAAAAAAAAAAAAAAAATTCATTTGCAGCGGGGGGAAATTGAAAGACAGTAGTGAAGAGAGATCCATCAGTACATCATTTTGTGTGCATGACACATTCATGACGAGGAAAAAGAACAAAAACAAAAACAAAAAGAGCGAAGAAAAAAGGGAAATATGTTCATTATTCAGTGCATCGTGAGTTTTTGGTTTTGGATCATCTTCATTAGCTATTGCATTTTAATGCGAAGTGTGGTCGAGCGAATGAACATTGTGATTGGGACACCATTTGAATAATTGCCACAGCTCACAGTGTTTTCTTTTATTTTATTCTGTTATTTTTTTTTTGTTTTTTTCTCTTTCCGACACTTTTCTTCCTGAACTTTTTATTTTGTGGTTGTCATGATGCTGGTGTCTTTTTATTTTTTATTTTTTTTTTTCTTGTGCTTCTTCGTCGGTTCTCGGCTTTACAATGCGCGAATATGACCGCTATCACTTCAACTCAACTTCAATATATGTATATATATTTCTTTATTTGCATTTGGGTTACAACTCAATTCATCTTTTTTTTCATCTCTGCACTGTGAATATGCTCGGGATTGTGGTTACCATTCCAAGTATACGATTGCATTTTTGTTATGTTTACAATATTCTTTTATTGAATTGAGACCGAAACGGAAAGATTAATTTTCATGTATTTATTTTTTCTCTCTCTCTCTCTCTCTCTCTCTCTCTCTCTCTCTCTCTCTCTCTCTCTCGCTCGCTCTCGCTCTTCTTGTTGTTATCCCACACTCGGTTTGTCTGTCTGTTCTCCTTACACTTCTTTTGTTGTTGAATGCTGCCATTGCGCTGATTAGTTTGGATTGTGGTAATGTATATTCACATTTCATCCGCATCCTTGCTCCAACGCGAAACGTCTCTTTTTTCGAGAATGGTGATTTCGTCGTGTGTTACTGTTGCTGCTGCTGCTGCTGCTACGTGGTTTTTTTTTATTTCTTTCTTTTTTTCACTTTTTCATCGTCTCTTTATATTCTTTTGTTGTGTGTCGTTTTTCATTCTTTTCGCATCTCTCTTATCACACATCTCACACTTCTGCACTTCGTTGAATTTTCGAGCATTTCAATTGCGGGTTATTGCTGCTGCTGCTGCTGCGGCTGTTGCTTACTCTCAATCCTCATGCACGTACATAATGTCATTATTTTGCACAATGTACTTTGTTCAGTCACCGTGCGCTCTTGTACTTTTTTTTTTCTCTATTCCGCCACTCATTCTCTCTCATTTTTACTCAATGTCACCGGAATTCTTTCCTATCACTCTCACTCTCTCTCTATCTCTCTCTCTCTCTCTCTCTCTCTCTCTCTTTCTCTCTCTATGTCTCTCTCTCTATCTCTCGTTTCCTCTCTCATTTCATTTCCCATTCACATGCACATTCGGTTCTGTATCATTCATACATGGTGAGTGCGTTGTTTTTTTTTTTTTTTCTTTTTCTCTCTCGCTCCTTTCATGCATTTTTCGCCATTGAATTTTTATTTGCTTCAATTCTTCTTCTCATCACTTGAGCTATTTTATTCTTGGGGCAAATGGAATCACATGCAAAATGCATACAACGAATTGCATTATTCGCATTCTTTGCAAGAATTCTATGTGATTAGAATCAAGAATTTGTAGCACCGAAATGGCTATTCAGTTGGTTGCCAATGCATGTGAAAATTGTGCCGACAATAATAATTGGTCAATTCGCAAAGAGTGTTTCTGAATTAAATTGGCCTAACCAACATTCATTTATATACTTATATGAATGACGAATACACGAAATTAAAAGTAATAAATAGTGCAAAATTCTAACGATGTTTTCGTTTTTAATTTGATCACAAATGGACAAAACGACAGAGAGAAATGAAATTAGGAGCAAAGTGTGCAATAGAAAGGAATAAAAAAAAAATGAAAGAAAGCTAGAGGTAGAGATAGATGGACAGAGAGAAAATGAGAGAGAGAAAGAGAGAGAATGAGAAAGAGAAAGAGAGAGAGAAAGAGAGAGAGAGAGAGAGAGAGAGAGAGAGAATGAGAAAGAGAGAGAGAGAGAGAGAGAGAGAGAGGAAGAGAGAGAGATAGAGAGAAAGAGAGAGAGAGAGATAGAGAGAAAGAGAGAAAGACCAAGTGAAGGAAAGTGAATGAGAAAAAAAAAGAGAATCAATCTACATGATGCTCATTTCATCCGTGTAATATGATGCAAACCTAGTTTGAATTCACTTAATATCCGAATCAAGCAATGAACAAACATGCACAGGCAAACCACACACACACACATTCGCTCACATTGAACTGCTAATATAATTTCACCATAAATTTCACAATAAATTTAACCATTTTGGTTTTGATAGTGCGTGTGTAAATCTAGTAAATAAAAATCATTTAACATATTGTTGAAAATAGATTTTGTGAAGTAAATGTGAAAATAAATGACGAGTTGAGTATCATATTGTGACTGTCAACAGAAGTGAAAAGAAATGGAAAAAAAAAAAACTTGAAGCCTGATGATTTAAAATGAAATAGTGCATGTAATTTTCAATCATGAAATAAACAGACAAAATCATCTAGACAACTGACTCTCTCACACTTTTGCCGTAAAACGGTACAAAGTATACACCGCGTAGAGAATGAGTAGATTGATTTAAGCAGTAGCATATTTGCCAAATGAATAAAAGTGGTACATTAATAAATGTAACAAATATGCAAATGAACACTTAGCAAATTGGCAAAGCGTAAATCAAAACTCATTTTTCATATGGTCTATGTGTCTCATGGATGGCATTCTAGTCGTTCATCATGCGTATATGGTTCTTTATATGATTGCGAGTGTGATTGTGCTGAAAAAGTGAATGAATTACAAATGCGAATGCGAATTGAGAACGCGACGCCACAATATCAACCTCTGCCGTCACAACCATATTTTACACAAGCTCAAGCAAAAACACAACACACACACACACACACACACACACACACACACACACACACACATAACATATAACATACACAATATGCAAATTATGACTTTTGTCGACTACAATTCCAATAATAAACAATAATAATACCTGATAAATAAATTACATACACAATCGGTTTGCACAAGGCATACGGTCATTAGCTCGCACATTTTCGAATTGTTTTCTCTTTCTATTTTCTGCACAGAAGCACAATCATCAAGGCAACAGCAGTGATGGAAGTGCATTTTATGTACAATTGTGAAGAAAATGAGCGAACGAGTGAATGAGCGGGCGGGCGAGCGCACGAGCGCACAATAAACCGAGAATGAAACGAAGAATTCTGTTGCTATTTATAGTTCATAGATGAATTACAATGTGAGAGATTTATTGCGGTGACGCGTTTTGGATTGTGCGAGACAGGCAACGGTGGCAGCGGTAAAGGCAACAGAACATATTGTTGACAATAGAGGCAGAGAAACATAGAGAAAGAAAGAGAAAGAAAGAAAGAGAGAAAGAGAAAGAGAAAGAGAGAGAGAAAGAGAAAGAGAGAGAGAGAAAGAGAAAAAGAGAGAGAGAGAAAGAAAGAGAAAGAGAGCGAGAGAGAGAAAAAAAAGAAAGAAAGAGAGCGAGAGGGAGAGAGAAATTGAACAAAGAAATGAGCAAGAGCGAGATAGATGGGAAACGGAAACCAAAGACATTACACAAAAAAAAAACCGTTCTTTATAGCTATCAGACAGATTCATCGGATGTTTGCAAAACCGCCCGCAATTGAAAACATATACCATATACGAAAATATTGTATTGTCGATCTAGTGTTTGATATAATGCAGATTGGTCACTTCTATTTACTTACATTGTATCGGATACACATCTTTGCCATTTGCTTTTGTGTGATCGTTTATATTTTGTCAGCTGGATTTGCGAAAAGTGAAAAAGAGAATGAGAGAGAGAGAGAAATGTGACACGTATTTTGTGTGTGTGTGTGTGGGATTCGATTGGATATTGTACTTATGTTAGCCATTCCCGATTACAAAATCGCCATCTCTCTATCACAAATGCTCTCTCACTTGGCTCTTCTTCACTCTCTGCTTCGCTCTCGCTCTCCTCTCTCTCTCTCTCTCTCTCCCTCTCTGCTCCTCTCTCTCACTCTCTCTGCTCCTCTCTGCTCCTCTCTGCTCCCTCTGATCCCTGTGCTACCAATGCTCCCTCTCTCTCTCTTCGACATTTAATTCATTCTATTTCTGTCGCTCTTTATCCCGAATATGTTTGTCGATTTAATTTTAACGTATTTGTACGCAATTTGGTTAAAAGCTAATATGTAATGTTCAAATAATGATGATTCATGTGTGTAATCGAGGAAATTTCGGCAAATTGATATATGCAACGATGCATGTTACGTGTATTACGTGAATTTATTGTTTGAAAATTGTATTTGATGTGTAGTCGGAATGAATTGTCGCCGCTGTTGACGCCGTTTTTGCTATTAATGCTGCTGTTGCCGACACTGTCGCCGCCGCCGTCGTTGTTGTTGTTTTCATCATTGTCGTCGTCGTCGTCGTCGTCGTTGTTGTCGTTGTCGTGGTCGTCGTCATCGTCATTGTCAATGAATGGCAAATATTCGCACAAATTTATACGGTACACACATTAAACATAATACAAATTTTATCCCCGGCCACATAATATGAAGCGTGGTGTTGTACACAGTTAGAGATTATCACAGATATACCCCATACCGGTGTTTGTGTATACGAAAATGCGAAAACGAGTCAATGCAAATAAAATAGATAATCTAAACAAAGAAATATGTTTTTGTAAGTATCGTAACAACTATTCCTATTGAAAGTGACAACATATATACATATAGTTATAGTATTTATATGATAGATATTCAACACTCACTCACTCACTCACTCACTCTCTCTTTCTCTTTCACACACACTTAACGTCCACACATGAATGGAATGAAGCGAAACGAAACGTGTGTGTTCATGAGTGAACACGAATTGATGCAGTGGATTTTTGGGTGAATTTGATGTAAGCATTTGCTTATATTCAAACATTAATGCGACCATAAATAGTCTAGTTGTGGATAGATCTCTTGATGTTATTATGAATATGGAATAAGTGAAGAAGACTTGTTATTTGGCTAAAAATTAAGTGTGAGAGAGAGAGAGAGTGAGAGTGAGAGTGAGAGCGAGAGATTAAAAGGGGCAAGAAAGAGATGGTGAAAATATTTCTCGCGCTATTGTTGCATAAATTACCGCACTTGTCGAGACGGTTTATTCATCGCACATACTCACAGTTTTAGAATTTTAGAAAATGAGAAAACTCCAAATGCACTGCAGCACAGGCAATCAAAATCAAGATTTAAATGAAGAACTTAGCACAAACACCAAAAGAATTGACTTTCTCTTTCGCTCACTAACCATGCTAATGGATGATCCAGTCACACACATTCAATCGCTGTTTGACTGAGCAGTAAGCTTTGCTGCTGTTTTGGCTGGTTTTGCTTGTGCTGCTTGTACTGTTGCTGCTGCTGCTGTTCTCATCAAACATAATTACATTTACATTTTCACCAATGATGTTATGAATATAAATTCGCTAGTGTATCTTAAAGTGAAGTGGAGATTCCGCACTTCATTCACTCTTATTCAAACTGTTTATAATTTCATGGCTAATATTAAACAGTTTATTACATATTCGCTGCAAAATATTTCAAGCGTTGTCGCCACGCGGCGAATATTTGTTTATCTATCTGCTCGTCTATCGTTATACAGCCAACGCTTCTTCTGCAAATGATGTTCTTTTCACATTTTGTTCATTTCTCTCTCTCTCTTTCTCTCTCTCTTCCTCTCTCTGTGTGTCTCACTCATTCTCATTCACTCAATCACACTTTTTCTCACACTCATTCACCCGCACTCTCACTCTCATTCTCACTCATACTCGCTCGCTCTTTTTCTCCGAGTATTTGCCGAGACCACGCTCCAGCACTGATGAACATGTAAAATAAAGCGACGACAGATAATTAGTTTCAATGCTTACTAATACATCATAATTGCAATGCTCATAATAATAATCACACGAGGCGATGTCTACATTTTTTTTTTTTTTTATTTCTGTACATATGCAACACATTATATGATTATGATGTGAAGTTTATCGCTATTTGTTTTGAATAAGTGAATTGATGTATTTTCGTTGCTCTTGTGAATTTGATTTTGAATTTTCGGATGTGCACTTGTTCGCTTATTTATGCTATAGAACAAAAGTGCTCATCGTGTGCCCACATTTTTTTTTTTCTTTCTCTTTCTCTCGCTACGTCTGTCTTTCGCTTTCATCTGTCTGTCTAAAACTCTCTCACTCACTCAATTTCTCTCTTTCACTCTCTCTCTCTCTCACTCTCTCTCTCTCTCACTCTCTCTCTCTCACCTCTCTCTCTCTCTCTCTCTCTCACTTTCTCACTCTCACTCTCTGTCTCTCACACTGTCTCTCTGTCTCTCACTCTGAAACATCATCTTTCGAACTTAGAACACTTTATTATGCATCGTTCGTTCGTTGTTTCTCTGTATATCTCTCTCAATTTGTGTGTGTGTGTGTGTGTTTGTTTTTTGTGTTTTAATTTCAAACTCTCTGCTGAATACATTTCTGCGAACTTCTTGAATGAATAATGGTGTTGAGGGACTCTTATTTCCAAACTGAAAAAGTATTTCCAAAGAACTTTAAATAACTAAGTTTTATAAGCCAGTAGCCAAACTCTTGCTGTTGTTCACATCGCTACCGTCCACACGTAGTGATAGAAAGATTGAGAGTGAGTGAGAGAGAGAGAGAGAGAAATTCCAGCATCATCGACAGATCGAATGGCGTAAGGCAACCACACTTTTTCGATCTTATAGAAGAATTTCATGTTGTGTGTGTGTGTGTGCTGTTCGGTGAGAAAATCACAGTCTATTAATGAAACTATGAGAACTCGTTTAAATCAAGATAAAAATCAATTTCATCGATAGCCGTAATCATCGAACTCTAACCATTTCAATTTTGCTAAATCAATCAGCGCAACGTAGCGCAGTGTAGCGCACTAGAATAAGCTCTTATCATCAAATCAATAATACATATTCGACAATTTTTTTTTTCTGTCATTTTGTCTTTCTTTCTTTCTTCTTCAACTCATTCTCTTGGAGTTCATTTAGGTGATTTTCATTAATCTTTTTTTTCTCTTTATTCTTTCTTAAAAATCTTCGCTTTTTTTTTTTGGTGAAATCTATTCTAAACTGTCCACTTATCTTCCGAATTACAATGTGTACTAATAAATCTTTTGGATAAAAGGTGGTTTTTCATCTTTTTTTTTTTTTCTTTCTTTCTTTCTTTCTTTGTTTCTTGAATTCATTGGTTCGCCCGTTGGTCTGTCAGTTGTGTTCAGCGATCTGTCACACATGTCGTTTTTAACGCATTCACTATTTCTCTTTTTTTTTCTACTTCTTCTTCTTCTTCTTTTTCTCTCTTCTCTATCAATATTTTGGTTAATCGATGCGAGAACAAAATCTGAGCACACGATCGATTTGTTGATAACAACGAAGAAAAACCAAAGAAAATTAAAAGTGAAATACAAAAAAGAAATATATACAGAAAATATAGAGAGCAGAAAAATAATTTCAATATGCCAATGAGAATTTTTGGTGAATAAATTTCCAGAATTAAAAAAAACCAAAACAATTCTTTCTCTCTCTCTCGGTCTATCGATCCTATTATGGTCATATGGTGTGTGATGGGTGTTTTGTACCAATAAATTACCAGACGATTTATAGAAATTCATCGAATTGGTAGCAATCGAAGCAATCAACAAAACATTTCGAATGAAATGTTTCTTTTTTCTTCCGTTGTTGTTGTTGTTGCTGTTGTTTTTCATTTCTTTTGGGCAAATCGAAAATAAACAAAATACACAACCAATTTAAGCATTTGACGGTTTTTCATTTATTAAAAGAGCAATGGTAACCTAACAAGAGAATCAAACAGACGAAAAAATGAGATAGTCTAACGACACAAATGCTAATCATTTAAATGAAACAAGAACAAAAATCGAAAATCATCTAGCGCAACCTTTAGATACCTTATGTTTTTTTTTTTCTTCTTTTTTTTTGGATTTGTATTTTTCGGCATTCAAATCCATTTGATTGAAGAGCAAGAGGGAGAGAGAGGAGAGAGAGAGAGAGAGAGAGAGAGAGAGAGAGAGAGAGAGAGAGAAAGAGAGAAAGAACAAACAAAATGAATAAGCAAAACCAAATACACAAACGGCCAGCGCAGTTTTTGACTCGTCTTTAATATGCAAATTAATTAATTATTTTCTGTGTCGTTTTTGTTTAAGGTGCAGATGATTGTGAGCCAAATGATTGTTTTCATGCCATACGGCCAATATGTATGACTTTTGCTCCTATTTCTTTATATTGCGTGTTGCGTTGTCAACGAAAAAGAAATGATTAAAAGGCGCACACGCAAGATGAAGTGAGAAGGAAAGAAAATTAGAGAGAAGGAGAGAGAGAGCGAGAGCGAGATTGAGTGATGAAAATACACCGAATTTCGATCATCTAATTCGACTTTTTCGGCAAAGATCTGAATAAAAATGACACAAATGAAAATTACATATTGAAATGATGGAAATAATTTATAAACAAATGAGCACATACACCGACAAAAAAAAAATTTATTTAAAATTCCATCCAATCAATATTTATATTTCAAGCTATAATTTATATGAAAAATGGCATTTTTTTTCTTCTCTTATTGTAAAACAAAAAAAAAATATATATATATAGAGTTCATCAACAGACGAATAGTAAATGAAAGATATATATAAAAAAAGACTCTTAGAAGAGTGAGAAAAAAATGGTATGGTTGACGATGTGTTGATGATGCGTTTGGTTGAAAAAAAAAAAAAACAGTTTTCTTTTTCTTCTTCTTTCGTTTGAAAATTAAATTCCATTCGAAACTCGATTTTATTTGGGCAAATGACCGCATGCCAAAGGCAATAATGCTATCAAAAAGTATCAAATGTATGGGCATTACGTTGAATGCCATACCATGAGAATTTACGGTGCAAAAATTTATCATTTGGAACAAACACAAAAATTAGACACAATTTGAAAGAGCATTCAATTAACGAGAGATACAAGAAAGAGACACTAGCGATGAACGACAATTCATTATTTTATCTTTGCTAGTTTATATTTGTTTTGTTTTTTTTCGTTTTTTTTTTTTTATTAACTTGTTTGAACAGGAAAGAACGAATGAGAGAATGAAAAATTCACAATGCAAAATAAATCTGTCAAATTCACACAAATACAACCATCAAATTAATTGCCATGCATGAGAAATGAATAGGTCACAAACAACCATAAAAGTCGCCATTCGATGTGAGGTGATTCGGCTTAATTTTCATATGTTTAATTTCAAAACGATGGCAAATTAGTTGAGCTCTCTTCTCATCTATTCTGTTCAATTTTTTTTTATTTTTTTTTTTTTTCTCCTCTGTTCAGTTTGTTAAAATAAATCTTGTAGAATCTTAATTAATAAAGCAAAAAAAAAAAAAAAAAGGGAAAAGAATATCGTGAAATAGAAGAAACGTCGGTGTGATTTAATGAATGAAATGTTACCTGTATATATGCGGTTTATGAACACCGTTAAATTTGTTAATGTCGGTGCGTTTCATGATCTCATTTTGATTTGGCAAAAATTTATTAAAATCTTCCATTAGTGTCTTTATTTCATTGAAATCATTGGAGAGAAAGAAAAAAAAAAACAAATGGTCCATCGGTTATGTTGAAACATTGACAATTATTATGCAAGTGATGACAATAATTGAATGTTCAAGCGTGGAGCATGTGCTCGATAAACGATATAATTAAAATCGTTGCGCTTTATATTGAAAATCAATTGATCGCGCGACAATTTTATATCCGAATGTGTCACCATGCAGCATACAGTACATTGCTGGCTCAAGAACAAACAAATGTGAGAGAGAGAGAGAGAGAGAGAGACATAGTGAATGATTGAGTGAGGGAGAGCGAGTGAGGGAGAGCGAGTGAGGCAGAGCGAGAGTGGCAGAGCGAGAGAGGGAGAGCGAGTGAGGCAGAGCAAGAGAGGAAGAGCGAGTGAGTGAGTGATTGAGTGAGGGAGAGCGAATGAGGGAGAAAAAATGACAATGAATACAAATGCAACAAAAATGCACTTCGACACAAAATGAGAAATAGAGAGGATAAAAAAAAAAAAAAAAAAAAAAAAAAAAATTTGAAATAAAATAAAAACCCATAAATTGAAATTTTATTGGCATTTTCCACCGAGTTATTTACGGAGCTCGTTTCATTTTTACTCACTTACTCACTCACTCACAGCATATATGCGATTCATGCTTGTGCTTCGGAAATGGTTTTATTCTGATGAATAGTGATGTGAAATTTTTTTGTTTTTTTTTTTTTTATGTATAAAATAAACAGCAAAGATGTACGAATAAAGCAACAACAACAACAATAACAAGAACAAAAATATAAGAATAAAATAAATAACAAACAAACGAAAAGAAAAAAAAAATGAATGTAGAAAAGCGCGCTCGTAAGCACATCAACCATATCCATATTCCTCTCTGTGTGTTTATCTCTGTCTCTCAATACATTGTTTGTTCATTTTGAAGTTTGAGTTGAATTCAGCCGTTTTCATTCCTTCGAAAAACGGCACATATATAAATACTTTGTGAGAGTAGTATATTTCGCGTAACTGTGTGAAAAGCATTTTCGTCTTTATTTATTATTATTTTTTTTTTCTCTTCTTCACAAAAAAAAAAAAAAAAAACAAAAAAATATAAAAAAAGAAACGATTATTTTGTTTTTTTATTTATTTATTCTGGCATATGTGTGAACTTTGAAACCTGCATTTAGCAGCATACTCGCGACCAAACTCAGATTCGAAATAATTTTTTACATTGCTGTGCTGTGCTTGGGCATATATACCTATCAAAAAGAGTATTTGTGTTTTATTTTTTTCTTCTTTTTTTGGCAACAACAGTATGTAGATGTATCTGCTGACGCCGTATGGTTTCATTACAAGTCCATGTGCAATGCTAGTGAATACCGGAGGCTTACACGACGACAACGACAACGACTACGACAACGATGATGATGATGATGATGATGACTACGACGAGAGTATTGCATATTGCGATTTTTGGCTCATTCAAATACAAAATGAGCAAAAAAACAACAGGGATCACGTTCATATTGCGTTTGCAATATTACAATATTTGCTTGATGGTTGGCCTTGATCACACCGACAACATATATTTGTTGTATGTTGCTTTAGATTGTGTGCACGGCACGAGAATGACTAAGAGAGATATATCAAGGGGAGAAAAGAAAAAAAAAAAAAAAACGACAGAGAGAAACAGAGAGAAAGAAAAGGGAAATAGAGAAAAAGGGAGAGAAAAAGCGTTCATAAAAACGTATTTATTTCGCACACCCATCGAAAGCTCAATTGCTCTTTTTGAAAACATTATGAACGCGCATTTGCCGGTATCAGATGTTAGTGAACGATTGAAAAATGAAACGTTTATCATTTTTCTGTCTTGGTTTCATTGCTGTTGCTATCTTTTCTTCTTCGGCTGTCTTCGTCATGTTATTCAAGAATAGCACAGCAAATGCATCTGTTCACGTAAACGAAGATTTTCGCATTTTTATTTTTCTCTTTTCTTTTCATTTCTTTTTTCATTTTTCATTTTTCATTTTTTTTTTTTTTTTTTTATTAAAAACTGAAATTTTTACTCGTTTATGAATGCTCTCAACGGTGATGCTGTGCCACGGATAAATTCTCAATTTGGCATTGATCAGTCGAACAACGTAAACGAATTCAGTATGCGTGTTTTGTATCATAGACATTCTATGTATTTCTATCTTATTCGCTTTTCTCTTTTCTCAGCTGATAACAAAATAAGAACAAAACAGCGAAAAATGAAGGAAAAAAACAACAAAAAGAAAAAGAAAAAAAAAAAAACATGGAAAAGAGTACACTTTGTAAATCGATGATATGCGATACACGTACAATGCAAGTTCCCCGGAAAATGAAATAAAAATTGAATGCCAAACACAAGAACACCATGAACCTACCAAAATAGAAAACATGAAATGTAGACAAGGAGAGCATTGGGGATAGTGGAAAAAGAAGTGAGTAAAATAGAGACAGAGAGAGAGAGAGAGAGAGAAAGAGAGAGAGAAAGAGAGAGAGAGAAAGAGAGAGAGAGAAAGAGAGAAAGAAAGAGAAAGAGAAAAGAAAAGAGAGCCATGAGAGATAGAATGCGAGATGATGCGAAAAATAAAATAATAAAACGCTGATTGCAATTTCAACACCATTATCAGCAGCTGCTGATCGACTAACAAATACAAATGGTTACACAATTATATACATTCTTTGAATGTTTTGCAGCATTTTACATGCATTTCATCCGAGCAACGACCAAGAACCTCACTTCGGCTCAAATCAATAAAAAAAAAAAGAAAATACCCCAAGATTATATAACACATCTTTCATTCACACAAAATACACAATCGACTTGACTTTGTTCGCATTCGCAATAGCATTCGCATTCAATTTCGATTTCAAATTCGTTCACAATTCACAATATTATATCGACGGAGACGAAACAAAGCTGCCACGGAAAGATTCTTTGCCATTAGTTTTTCTCGTTATTTTTCCCATTTCTCTCTCTCTCTCTTTCTTGCTTGCGCTCTCTCTCTCTCTCTCTCTCTCTCTCTCTCTCTCTCTCTCTGAAATCTATTCGAATTATTTGCTTTTCACTATAATTTTTTTGTTTTTCGTTTTTTTTTTTGTTTTTTCATTCATTCGTTTCATTTCATTTATTCGTTTTCAGAGTCGCATCGCGTGGCGGCATTATTGCGAAATTTGTTCATTTATTGGATACGGAGACGCGTGTTGAAATTATAATGACCAGTGATAAATCAATGCAATTTACAAGCGCTTGATCATAAAGAAAGTAAAACTATTCGGTGTATTCGATGTGTTCACCCACACTTTTTTTTTTTGGGCTGTTTTGGTTTTGTTTTGTTTTGACATCGTAACCATTCGAACTAAAACTTGCGCTCTATCTAACGCATTCTCATTTTCTCATAAAGGCACAACTGGCACAACACACACACACACACACACACACACACTTAATCAGATGTGGAAATTCATGTGATGGCTCTATTTTAAATAATCAAAAATACCAATTATAACGAACTGTTTAAACCATTTGAATTGCGGTGAATGCAATCGTCTGCACCAATGAACCATTTGTTCATTAAATTATGTGCATCGCGCGGTTTTGATTATAAATTCACATATTCGAATTTGTTTTCTATTCCATAATCGCTTTCCATGAAACTGCATAATAGAAATCATTTACAGAGTCATTCGACGTTAGATAAGGCGAGAAAGAGATAGAATGAGTGAAAGAGAGAGAAAGATAGAGAGAGAGTGAGTGAGTGAGTGAGTGTGTGAGTGAGTGAGTGAGTGAGATTGGGTAGGCGAGCAAGTAACCGAATGAGAGATTGAAATGAGCCTATACAAAGAAACATATTGCTGACTATAATGGTGGCGACGTCGGCAATTCAAAAAAGCCAAGAATCGAGCAACAAAACACAAAAGATCGTCAATCACACAACCAAAAACACACACACAAACACACACACATCCGATGATCCAAAACGTTAAAGAATTAACAATGAATGTTTGTTTGCGTCTTTTGAAATTGTGTTTAGTGACTGCAAATGTCAAAACAAAATGATTGAACGCAACAAAAACCACTATTTATCACCAGCAGCAACAGCAACAGCATCAGCATTAACAGTAATAATAATAATAATAGCGCACTCAGACATGAGCTATTGCAAGTAACGCGACAAGCTATTGAAATCTCAGTGTTGCTTACATTTTATTCTTTCATTCTTTCTTCGATCTGAATTCTGTTGTGTGTGTATCGGACGCCGATTGATGGGCTATACGGATCACAGTGTGCTTTATATTATTTTTTTTTATTCATTTTCTTCTCAATAATTTTTTTTTTCTCTCTCGTCTCAATGCCGTTCGTCATTTGTGTGTTAGCATTCATTGTACATCGTGTGTCGCTAATGTTGATAGTGGACGATTGTCGATGCACTTCATAAAACAAGTCGCATGTTACATGCATCGAATAAATACATGAACGACCAATTAGGTACGCATAAATACAATAAATAATGTGTTTATTTAATAATTATAATGATTGACGATAACAACTGGATAAAATGACTAAGCGACAAAACGATGTGCCTAACCAACATTGGAATCCCGTATGTGTTCCCGATGAAAACCATGGACAGCACAAAAAAAAAAGAAAAAACAAAAATAAAAATAATAATAAAACAGCGAAAAGCGGGCATTAAAAATACACAACAGCACTAACAGTAACAGCAACAGCAACAGCGACAGCAGCATAATAATTGACTTGATTTTACAAAACGCTAATATTTTGCACAAATAAAACAATCGCGTGAAAATAACAAAATATCATTTTCGTGGTCTCATTCTCCATGCAAACCATCCCCCTTTCCCTACACACACACACACACACACACACACACACACACACACACACACACACACACACACACACACACGCACATATTCCCGAATTTGGTGAACGTCATTCACATTTCTCTACTCCGCACCAAAACTATAATGCACAATGAGTCCATGTGACTGGTGCAGATTCACGGTGTGGGAAAAGAGAGATTCAATCTAATTTTAATTCGATGCAAATGTGTAAATAATGTGCAATAAATGATCTGTTGTTAAATACAAATCATTCAACAAAATCAATGCACAGCACATCCTCCGGTCAATGTGCACACATTTTATTGTTTTTTACCATACCACACAAGTCACCACCGCGCCACACGGTGCCATACACAGACATCGTCGTTCACTTTTGTACGAATGCATGCATGTGTGTGTGTGTGCGTGTGTGTGTGTGTGTGTGTTACTCCGCCCGATCAATTTGCTACAAACCATTTTTGGACTATGTTTCATTTTTCAATTTAATTGCAAACCTTTGCTACTTTTCCACGATATTTGAATTGACATCAACCAAATTACAATGCACATATATAATTATACACATCTCCATGTGGATTTCAACATTTTTGCCAGTTGTTTAGTTAGTAAATATGATGGAGCGGGTGGGTGGATGGATGGATGAATGAGGGGAAGTGGAGACAATGTGAGAGTTTTTCTGTTGCTATTGTTATTATTGCATTTAATTCAACGACAACGCTCATCAATATTAACCATTTTCCTGTGTGTTAAAATGATCAATTATTATTTTGGAAGCGAAACCATTTCCGAATCAAATTGAGTGCATATAGTTGTTGCCGAAATATAGGGATATAGCATTGATAAATAATAATAGCAACATCCGAAGCCAATATTTTATGCAGCACACTTCTAATTTGATTCATAATTATGCGCTGTTGATTTTCAACTCCATTATCCATGTCGATGGCATGTATTCGTTCTAATATTGTTTCGAGACCCCCCATTTTTCTATCAGTTTCTCTCTCTCTCTCTCTTCTCTCTCTCTCTTCTCTTTCTCTTCTCTCACTCTCTCTCTTCTCTCTCTCATACTCTCTCTCTCACACTCTGTCTCTATTTTTATTAACTACCGCGTGCAATATTGAAATAGATAAATTGATCCAAAAAAAGGATGCTAAACATGAATCGAAAAAAAAATTCCTATGAACCTCTAATATAGTTACAACCACGAAATATCCGTTCTGTTTTTGGATTGTAATTTGAATAAAAGGCACATGCACATACATTATTCGACAATTGAATTTTCTCGTAATTATTCGGTTGATTCGATTAGTCAGATGAAGATAAAAAAAAAACGAAAACACATTTGGCTTTTTTCTCTCATAATTTTTGTTTTTCTTTCGTCATTCGTAAAATCAAATGAATTTCATATTGAAAGGCAAAGAGTTAGTGAAAACGAGATGAACTCTTTTACCAAAATAATATGCACAGGTATTTCAAAATATTTGAACAAAGTTGAGAAAGAGAAAGAGAGAGAGAGAGAGAGAGAGAGAGAGAGAGAGAGAGATAAAAGCCAAAAAAAAAAAAAATCCATCATCAACTAAATCATAAATCGTATTTTATGGGTGATACGTAAAATGTTCAAACAGTGATTAAGACCAATTAACAATGCACTTTTTTTCAATTATTTCTTTCTTTTTTAGTTTATCTTGCTTTCAGTCTGTCAGTAAATTGCAACCGAATTGAAAGCGAGACTAGTAAAGAAGATTTACATTGAATATGGTTTAATGGTCGGTGCATTGTTTGCAATGTTCAATCTGGTGGCAATTCCAAAACAAAGCAGCATTTTTGTGCAAATAACATTTTTTTTTTTTTTTAAATAAGAACATGTGAAAAAAACACACACAACTGAAGCATGGAAAGAAAAAAAAAAACGGAATGAAAGATGACGAAGAAGTTTTTTTTTTTTTTTTGCTTCGTTCTTTCTCTTTCTTTCATTTCAGAAATATATGCATGGTGTGGTCAGTTTTAATAAAGGTGAACCAAGGGAAACGAATAGAACATATTGAATAACAAGAAGGAAAAAAGAGAGAAAGAGACCGATAGTGGGTGAGAAAGAGAGAAATGTAAGTATTAGTGGATAATCCTTTTGTTGGTGCTGATGTATACGTAGTTTTGCAAATCGGTGGTGGATTCTCATCTGTGTCTAAAAGCTTGAGAACCATCATCATGCAGGTAATCCGAAAATAATGATGAACATTTCTCGTTTCATTGTTCCAAATAGATTGAGTGTGTGTGTGTGTGTATTGCAGTAGCCAAGCATCGTGATTTTATATAACTATACATTGTACATATGCTGTTTTTTGGCGTCTGCTACTGCTGTTGTCGCTCTACTAGTAGTGCGGAAAGGCTTGACCATTGTCAACAAATCTACAGTGGCTGAAAAAACACGCACACACACACACACACACACAGCTACTCACAGTCGACGAGATTTCAACAATTGAAAGGATAAAACATATGTCATTTCTCGTGTGTGAGTGTGCGTTTTTTTTTCTTTTTTATCTCTCTATTTAAGCAGAATATTAAAGTAATCATCTCTTTTACAGAAAAAAAGGGTTTTTTTCTGCTCTCTATTTCTCCATTTTCGGCTCAAACAAATTCAATGGTCAGATTTATTATTTTCAAATGCAATCGTCATCATTTCATATTCAAAAACTTTTTTTTCTGAATTTTCGACAAATAAAAGACAAGCATTTTATTGCTGCATCAATCCATACGGGTTTATTCATACAAAATTTTTTTTTTTTTTCTGTCCTAGTTAAGCATATTTTCTGTTGATTATTATCCAGAATACGGAGCGACAATGGATATATCTGAAAAACTGATTATTCTCGATTCTGTGGTAATTTTAATGATGATATATGCATTTTTCCTCAACAATTTAAGTGGCTTCTAAATTTCAATTTTGAATGAAATAATGGTTAATTGGTGTTCAATTGAGTCATGAAAATTTCATTCCCTAAATTAGCTTTTAAAATATTTCTTATCAACTGACATACGAAATTTGCAATTATTTCTTCGGGGATTGATTTTTTAATAATTATAATTAAAGGTATCAAAAGGAAAAACACTGTCAGTTCATTGTTCTTCATGAAACGGACGAACCAAAACTATTTGGTCCGTCCTTCTTCCCGAGAAGAACGAACCAAAATTTGGTCCATCCTTCTTGGAACGAACGGACGGACGGACAGACATATCAATGTCCGTTTGACAACTTTTATATGTAAAAATCTGTCAAAAAGACGGACACGATCATGAAAAACACTGTCCGTCCATTCTTCTTCACGAAACGGACGAACCAAAACAATTTGGTCCGTCCTTCTTCCCGAGAAGAACAAACCAAAATTTGGTCCATCCTTCTTGGGACGAAGGACGAACAGACGGACGAACAGACATATCAATGTCCGTTTGACGACTTTTATATGTAAAAATCTGTCAAAAAGACGGATACGGACATGAAAAACACTGTCTGTCCATTCTTCTTCACGAAACGGACGAACCAAAACAATTTGGTCCTTTCTTCTCGATAAGAAGGACGGACGGACGGATATATTTTCGGTTGACACCTTTAAATATAATATTTTTTTTTTAATCTTTGTTTTTTCTTTTTATTAACAGCCATTAAGATGAATATATTCCCACTAATTAATGGAGAAATTTATTGAAAATTAGGATTGAAAGAAAACTAGATTTAAATCAAATTTTTAATTTATAAATGGTCAACTTTGAATTTAAAATCATTGCAAATTCAAATGGTTTGTTATGTGTCAATTTAAGTGGTTGAATTGCAGCACAAATTTAGATTGGCATAAATTAGTTAGAAGATAAGAGAAAGAGAGAAAAGAGAAGAGAGAGAGAAAGAGAAATGAAATTGAGCAAAATGCCGATGTTTGATGAATGTTTTAATTGAATGAAAAGTTTTCAAATGCACCAACTGTATTTAAAACATAAAGTGTGTTTCATGTCTGTTATACGAATCATACATTGTCCGAAAATCAGTTTAACAACATGTGGTCAAACGTATATAGATTGTTTCATTTTATCTATGAAAATCGGATTGATCACATCATTACAAAATCTGCTCGCACAAAAAAAAAAGAAAAAAAAAAAAAATAATGGTGCTTTATTTTCAATACAAATTCGTTTCAAATCAACCATTGATTACGCTCTAATCGTTTGCTCGTTTACTTTCTGTCTCTTCCTGTCGGTTGGTTTCTCTCAAATTATTGCAAACAAATGTTCAAACGCAAAATCAATGTGCACAATTTCATTGAAATCCATAATGGATAACCAGGTAAGTATGAAATACATAGATAGGATTGGTAGGATGCCAATGTCAAAGCTCATAACAGTACAGAAATGTAATAAACTAAATTATTGAATGGCTAAAATATATACACAAACATAGTTAAACACACATATTTTAACTAATTGTATTCAGTGAATGTGTCGCTGTTGTATTTTCACCAGGCCGATCTGACACAATGGACTTTCAGAAAATTATTGTGTGTAGCAGAGAGAGAGAGAGAGAGAGAGAGAGAGTGTGTGCGCGCCCGGTGAATCATCTCATTTTCAGTTTGAAAATAAGTTGAAATGAAAAGGAATTATTTTGATTTATGCTATATCATGGCATCATAATTTACATGGCAAAGTGTATAAATGTACAATGCGATAGTGAAAAACCACGACCGGATCAACCGAAAAATTGAGAAAACCAACTAAAGGCATTTGCATGTGGCATGTTGAATTTCAATGAAAACATCCGGTGCTAGTTGTTTGGCCGTATTTTTAATTAGAAATCACACACTCGGCCCCCATATAGCCCTTTGATGGGCTTATATGATGTATAGGCGAGTTCATGTTACAAAATGAAACGGAAAAAGAAGAAAAATTACGCAACACCTTTTCCTTATTACGTTTTTCATATTGATTAATGCACGTTTCGTTGTGGCTTTTTTTTTCCCTATTTTATTCAATGTTTTTTTCATCTTTTTTTTTTTCTTTTTGTGTCAGAAAATTAACTGAGAGTGAGAAAATAAAAAAACGCGTTACATTATTTTATCGGCATCTTTATGAATTCGTGTGCGCTGAGATTTGGTTTCCTACTCAATTGAGTTCATTGTGTGTGGAGATTCTTTTTTCTTTTTTTTTTTTTGTCGTATTCATTCGTCTCGTTCTACCCTTTTCGCTTGATTACACCGAGGTGTGTCATTGTTGCTGTTGAATGTTCGAAATCTAAAGGACATTGTTCAATGGATTATATAACACTTTGAGAATGAAAACAAGTGTGCGAACAAGATAGAAAGAGAGGGAGACAGAAAAAGAGAGAGAGAGAGAGAGAGACAAAGAGCGGAAGGGAGGAACTGAGCGAGGGAGAATAGATCGGAAAAAGAGCGAAAGATTAAAACTAGAGATAGAAAAAGAAAGAGATGGGAAAGAGACAGTGGCAAGAGAGAGAGAGAGAGATCGAAAATGACAGATATGTATTGAAAGAAAGAATGAAATGGCAAATGCGCGCGCGAGTGGAATGATGCAGACTTAATCTAATTCACGCTCAGTTGTGATTGACGTGCCATAAAAATGTGCTACACACACAAACAATGGCCAAATTCAATCTAGAAAATCGAATTCGCAAAATCTCTTTTCAATCGTGTATACCACATTGTACCATGCCAACCGACAAAATATTTACAATAACATCTTGACACATTCGGTCCTGCAAATTCGACTGCATCCAATTTCCTATATGCAAATGATAGATTTACTGCAATTTAATGGGATGCGATGCCATCGTCGTCATCGTCATCGTTGCCATCATCGTCATCGTCATCATCATCATCATCGGCGATTTTTGCTTTGTGCTCGCCGACCGTATAATAAACATACACACCATCCATAGATTTCTGAAATGCTGATTAGCATCGATGCAAAATCAAAATGTGCTAATCCGTGTTAGAACATATTCGATTGGTTTTATGCGTGCCACTGACAACCAAATAGAAGAACGATGAGATCGAACACTTCACTACATACTTACATATAGAGATACATCGAAAGTGAAAAGAAGAGAGATAGAGAGAGAGAGAGAGAGAGAGAGAGAGATTTTCGCGTAATAAACATTCGAGTCATTTGGCAAGAGAGAGGGCCCTTAACAATATGAATGATGCATGAATTGAATGAATGGATACAATGAACAAGCAGCCAACACCGCTTTTCTATCTCCCTATCTCTCTCTCTTCTCTCTCTTACTCTTTCCCTCTCTCCATCTCTCTCTTCTTTTCCCCTTTCAATTTCATATTGTTTCTTTCTCTTTGTCTTTTCAATCCCATTACTCGGTTTGAATGCACTTTGCGCCACATCGATTTCGTTTTGCTTTGTTCACATCATATATCTTCGATGTATGGCATTTCGTTTGCATAGAGTGGCCAGTTGTATTCTGTATAAATACAAGGAAGGTAAATTTTTACTGTGACGCAACACTAATTACATGTCACGTCTGACAATCAAATATAAGCTAATCAACTTCAGTTCCGATTCACTGCCAGCCTATTACAATATGCTGTGTGCTTTACCGCAAATATATAGTGAATGTGGCCAGCAAGCGCGAATGAATAAACGAATGAACTCAAGCATACATCACCGATGATTATTCCCTTTTTCGTGAACATTATTAATTTCTGATCGTGAACATTATTAATTTGGCAAAAGCACATTCCAAACAAATGAATTAGATGAGAGAGAAAAGAAAAAAAAAAATGAAATAAGCGATAAAACCATGTTTTGGTTGAAAGCGGTGAAAGATGAGCGGAAAATACCAAAATATTATCCTTTTTTTTCATTTTTTAAAAGCCAAGACAAAGAGAGATAGGTTGACGGGGGAGACAGAGAGAGAGAGGAAGCAAATAAACAGAATGAAAATAAAATAAACCCCGGCGACCAGATGTCTTTTTTTTTCATAAAATGCCACAATTCTCGACTTAAATAAATTCATGAGCTGGGTATTTAAACCTCATATATACAATTTTAATTGAAAACGTCCACAGTTAATAATCTAGCTAGTTCAATCGTTCGACTTTGTATTTCTTCTTTGTTGCTTGTTGTTGTTACTGTTTGTTGTCCATTATAGTATTATTATTATTCCAGTGCTGACTTTCAGTCACTGCGTAAACGTTTCATAATAAAAAGATAAGATCAAAATCCATTCTCGGTCGTCATCAACGTCGTCGTCGTTGTTGTTGTTGTCAATGATATTGCATCCAGTTTATCCAGTGAGTGTATGTAATACGAAGAAAAAGAAGAAGAAAAAAAAAAAAGTATCGAATCGGATCAGATCCGATCGGATCGAATATATGCAGTGCCATAATTTATAAACGACAACCCATCGAAGAGGTAAGCAGCTAATGTCATGCACTGACAGCCGTCGCATGCATGTATACATGTCAGAGCGTAGATATAAAATAATTGGTTAATCTTGTTGCTCAACCTTAACATTCATCATGCTATATGGTTGGAAATGAAACGCGTGAGTTGTTGCCCCAAAAGTCGTTTGCCATCCACTTTTGATGTATAATATTGAATCGATACGATTGGCAATGGTTAAACGGTAAAGTGAATGAGCAGGCGAATGGACAAATGAACAACAGACCAAGAAAATGACAAAAGAAGTAGAAAGAGAGAGATAAAGAGAGAGAGAGAGAGAGAGAGAGAGAGAGAGCGAGAGAGAGTAAGTGAAAAGGAAAAGTGAGAAAAACCATAAATAAACTCGATTCAATATGCAATAATATTGCTCTTGTTTTTTATTCTGTCAAATAGAGTAAATGTGTGAGAAATAGATAGTGAGT
>JAQOWM010000438.1:1697500-1760000 GCA_029041755.1 Resseliella maxima
TTTTCAAGAGGGTTGTGTTAGTCCAAAGGAAAATACTAATGAATAAATTGGCCGAATGGAATTTGGATTGTTGATTTATACATATGCAGAACATTGTTTAAATGAATATTTATGAAATCAAATGCAATTGAATTCAATCGAGAATATATACATTTGACATGCATTTCGCTATCAATTTGACGTTGCAAGGATTTGATGACGATGATGAAGGGAAACAAAAACAGTTGCACAAGTAAAGAATTTACACACATGCATCAAAATGATTTGATTTTTTTGTTTTCCTTTGAAAGACCATAAGATATAGATAGAGAGAGAGAGAGAGAGAGAGAGAGAGAGAGAGAGAGAGAGAGAGATTTTTCGCATTCATTTCGATGCTGTTGCTGTTTCAAGACCAAATATAAAAAACCTTCGAATGAAATGAAAGAAGAAGAAAAAAAAAGAACAACAAAACCACTTTAATTGAATCTCACGATTTTGATGTTTCGCATTGGAACATGCTAAGAACAGTAACAGTAACAATAACAATAATAATGATGAAAAGAAGCAGAGAAAAAAAAAAGAAGAACGGCACACACACTCAACACAAGCGAAACCTTTAATTTAGATAAAAAAAAAAAAAGTCTGGTAATGCAAAGGCATTTTGCCTTGAATGATCACATTTTGCTCAATTTAGGTCTTTTGCTCTCATCGATCGTCTGTGAGCTCGTCGCATATGCGCCTAAATTTTTTTTTTCTTTCTTCTCATTACTCGCAGCACTCATGTGTCTCTTTCACGAAGATGATTTTTTTTTGTTCTTTTTTTTTTTTTTTTTAAATATAAATGATCAGTAGCAAGCAGCACATTTTGAAAAGGTGCATGTACGGTTTTTTGTGTGATTTCGACTCTCGTGGTATGGTTTTTTTTTTTTCGTTGGCTATTGCACTCGGTATGTACTTCTTTCCATAAAGATTCCTTTGTTTCGTATTTTTTCTTCTGGATCTGCCTGACGGTAACAGAGAGAGAGATTTTTTTTTTATTCAACGTTCCTACTTCTCGATTCGCGCATTTTGTCGCTGATTTTTTCTCTTTCTCTCTTTTTTTCTGAATCTCTCAGCCGTGAGCTTTATGAGTCTGCATTGTGCTGTGTGCTTCCGTCTCTCAAACTTCATAAAATTACAACAAACAAAACAAAACAAATAGATATCGGTCCGAAATGCGTAATACTTTAGCTAATGGCTGATGTGATTTTAACATTCTATCTTTGGTTTTGTCTTCATTCCTCTTTCTTCATCTCAGTTTTTTTCTTTCTTTTTCGCTCTCTCTCTCACTCTTGTTCTTGATCTCTCTCTCTCTCTCGCTCTCTTTCTCTCTTTCTCTCTCTCTTTCTCTCTCTCTCTCTCTCTCTCTATCTCGCTCTCTTTCTCTCTCTCTCTCTCTTGTTCTTCGTTCTTTCCATCTAGTTCACTCTCTCTCTAGCTCTCTCTTTTTCTATTTTACGCTCTCTTTCACGCTTTTCACGAGTATATCTGCCATGAAACGCAAATGAACCTCAACTCGTATGCACATTTTCATTCTATATGTATATATATATATACTGTTTTATTATCGACTTACCAATTACACATCGAATATAATCTAATCGGTCAAGCAAGGAATTCACTGTGCGCAAACAAAATCAAATCTTTAACAAATTTTTGCTGCAAGCAAACGAACAGTGGATGGCAATTGTGGTTAGTCGAATCAAATGTTGAAAAATTACTCGTGAATTGAGTTTTCATTACTTCATTCCATTCACTAGAGCATGACAATCATTTCACGACATCGTAATAAAACATTTTTCAGGCATTCTATTTACCGCTACATGAAAATGTTCATTTGTGTCAATTTTTCTACTTTGGTCAAAAAGTCAGACGTCTTTTACAATTTAACTGTGTAGACAAATTTGAAATGGTTTTTTTTTCCAAAAATTAATTGGTTTTCTTCTTATGGAAGGAAGAGATTGTTAAAATGTTTATATTTATTCGAAAGAAAAAGAAATTATTTTTGAAAAAAAAAAAAATAAATAAATAAAAATAATGTAGGTCGCAATGAGTCATATTTCCAGAACGAATGGGATTTCAATGTAAAGCCAGTCATATTTACATTTCAATGTAAAGCCGGCAATGACGTATTTTATTCGAAAATATCCGTCTAAAAATAACTATCCGTTTATTCGATTATTTAAGGATAATAACACGTGAATATCAACAGTTCACATATTAAAGTCAACTTGATTAAAGTACACGTATTGTCTACTCAGTTTTTGTCAATCTATTATGTTTTCCATATACTTGTAACAGGAATAAAATGTAAATGTTAAATTACTTATTATCCTAGATTAATCTGAATATTAGTTAACTTAACTGAACAAAAGGGCACGTGGTATGTTGACTAACAATATTCAAGGTTTCAATACGTGTACATTGATAATGATGAATCAATGCTTATTAACAATTCCATGGCCAAATAACAGGATTATTAACAACTTTTTCAATCAATTCCATGTAACACCAACATTAGAACAATTTGAATGAAAATTCAGCTGAAAAAATGCTGCAAGATAAATTTCAAGAAAAAACTAACATATTCAAAATGTTTAATTTTTTTTTTTTTTCAAATTATTGCGCATATTTAAGATAGATTTGCCATGGCCAAACGAAAAAACTTCCAATTACATTAATTCAAAGAACATTGATTTTAGGAAGTTTTATTATTTTCACTGCAAATTCAAGTTATTATTTCTTTTTCGAAGCTCATGAACTGAAGAATATGCTATCTATTTTTGCTTAAATTTGCTCTTAAAATACTATTTCAGTGCAATCTCATCCATACATTTTCCTTTTGTATATTAGTGACTACTGTTTGCCGAGCAAAATATCTCTAGAAAAAAAAAAATTCCTTCACTTCTTCTACACTCTACTCAATTTCGAACGGTGAAAACTGTTAATTAAATATTTTTTTCTTATATTGAATTCTTTCTTTTAGATAAGTCAATGTAACGTATGAATATTGTACGAGGTTTTATGGATTCATTAAATCTGGCCCACACGGAAATACACAAGCGATTCTATCAATTCCACTTCATACTATCGAAATGTATATGATTGTTATTTTTGTTTTCATCAATGTACGTATCAATACAAATCTTATGGAGAAAAGAAGATTAGTATCACGATGACATAAAATATTTCGATATAAAAAGAAGAAAAAAAGAACTTCAGAACATATATTGTGTTGTTGTTTTCGATTCATGGTTCCATAATAAATGAAATTAATTGCAATTTTAAGGGCTCATTTTCTCTTTGTTTTTTTATTACAATCGTCAATGATTCTTTTTCTTCATACGATTACAATCAGTGGCCGATGAATTTTTATGCAAAAAAAAAAAAAAAAAAAAAAAGCAAAAAAGAATTTTCGATGATCACAGAGAAGATGTCAGTTTAAGGCTTTTTTTTATATTCATGTTGAAATTGTACATTTCAAAAGTGAAAATTTTTTCTTTCAGTATGTCCAATTGTGATTTTTTTCTAAAATTTCATTCAGTAAATCTCTTGATTTTATTAATATTGTGATGAGTTTCCAATGTGACTATTTAAATGTCAATAAATATGTGTTTATCTCGCCATTATTTCCAATATTTTTTCCATCATAAATACAATACAAAGTTCTTATAAATTTAATTAAAATCAAATAAAATACCTAATAAAACATAACAAGTTGCATTTAGATTTATTTTCTCATTATATTTGTGCACCGTATGTTATTCGCTGTTTCCATCTTTGACAAATCTTGTTTCATTCTTTTTTTTTTTCTATTTCATTTAATTGCGTGTGCCATATTTAATGAAATTCTGACATTTGATTTGCTGTTTTTTGTTGCTTGAAATATTTCTATATTTGGCCATTGAAAAATGAAATTCAAGAGCATTTTCATGAGAAAAATGTCAAGAAAATTACCAATATTAAAAAGACAAATTAATTTTGAATTGAATGCCAAATAAAATGTTTAACCAAAAATGAAATTCAATTAGAAACTTATTAGATGGCGATTTTATGCGAAATTTTGCTGCAAAAAAAAGAAATATTTGCGAAAGAAGAGCAAAAAAAACAAAAAAAAAAAAAAAAAAAACGAAGAAATAAAGTTATAAAAATGTAAGAACTTATAAAAGAAAAAAAGAAAAAAAAAAAGAAAAATATAAGAATGCCATTCATGCATGAAGCGCATACTATGATAACAGAGCATGTGCCACGACACATAGTAACTTTGAAACATGATCATAAATAGAAAATGGTAAAGTCGTAAGTAATAATTGTAAGGGAATTGCAACAAACGTGAAGAAGAGAAGAGAAAAGAAAAGAAAAAAAAACCACCATTTGCAAGAAAAACCAAGAGAGAAGAAAAAGAACGTGGAACCACGACGACGACAACAAGAATGCATTCGTTCCAATCGGTTTTTGAAGCAAAAAATAAATAAAACAAAAACAAAACGAAAAAAAAAAAAAACCAAAAACACATGAAAAGGCAGCCAACATCATTTTAAGAGGCTCTAGTTACGGGACATGAGATTAACGACAAAACAATGCTTGGGCAGCCAGTTCCGCAACACTGAGGCGAAGAAAATTTTTCCGAAGCACGAAAGCCACATTATTGAATCACTTGCCGTGTCTTTATTTTTTTTTTTTATTTTTATTTTTTTTTTTCTTCATTCTCTGTCTCTCACTTTTTATAGAAAAGAGAATTTTTATATATAGATGACTAAGAGTAGAGAATGTCGCATGTTTTTATCCATTTGGTGTGTACATTTGTCTGTTGTTTGACCGGCGAATTGAGTGAGAGAGTGAGCGAGCGAGTGAGAGAGAGAGCTCACAGAGGATACGGGCATTGTTATTTATTTACTTACTTTAATTTTGTGAAATTGTAATGTTTGGTCATTTAACCATTCGGCAAATCACGCTCGAGCAGCGATAGTGAGGGAGAGAGAGCAAAAAAGCAAAAAAAAAAGAAAACGGCACAATTGAAATCGCAACATTGGACGAGATTAAAAAAAAAAAAAAAAAAAAAAAAAAAAACAGAATTTCACTGCAGAACCATAAAAGTCGATGGAATCGTAAATTCAATTGTGATGGTTCACTATGGCAAGGTAGAGAGTAAACAGAAAAAAAACAAACGAGAGAAAAAAACGAAATTATTTTGAAGCTGAGATATATTCGGTTCGGTTTTTTTTTTTCTCTTCGCTTCTTCTTCTTTTTCGTTTTCAGTTCCATGCAATCGTAGGTATCATGTAATGCTCACATTTGAATGTGCGCCTATTTTCTTTCATTTTATATTTACTGTCTCCCCGCTTCGGCTATCGTCATCTTTGTCAATTCGATGCATGATCGGAATCGCGCGCACAATGTCGTGGTCACTATTTTACATGTTTCTTTCTGGCCAATCTGTTTTGCGACTTGTACAAGAATTTCATTTACATTTCCATTTGTTAAAAATCTTTTGTCGTTTATTTGTTTGTTTCGTTTTTTCTCTTTTTTTCTCTTTCTCTCTCTTTCTCTTTCTCTCTCTTTCTGTCTCTCTCTCGCTCTTTTTTCCGCTCTCTAGCTCTCTCTCTCTCTCTCTCTCTCGCCTCTCTCTCTCTCTCTCTCTCTCTCTCGCTCGCTCGCTCTCTCTTCCGCTCTCTCGCTCTCTCTCGCTCTCTGGGTATTTCTCAATCTCTCTCTCTTGCTCTCTCTCTCTCTCTTGTGTTCTTTTTTTGTTGCAATTTTTTTTTTTCAGTTTCAATTCTGTCGTTCTATCTCATTTTCCAGCTATTTGATCGATTCGGGTACATTATTTTCTTTTTTCGGTTGGTGTGGTTCTCTTGTTTTATGCAAGCTTTTGCCGAACATAAATCCGCGCTCAAGTAAAACAACATCAAGCCCATCCAAAATTGAGGAATGAAAAGCGATCGCACTTGTTTTGTAAACAAAAACAACAACAAGAAAAATAAAAGGAAAAGAAGAAGAAGAAAGTATTAACGGATATAATGTTTACATTTTGAGTATGGTTTGCATTAAATTTCCGTTTGAAGTGGAAGAAGAGAAGCGAATGGAATATGATTGCATCTCATTTACCTCGTTAACAAAATCAATCTTAAAAACATACAATATTCACTTTATACAACATTATTGCTATTATTATTTTGGACTTTTTTATGTTTATATATATATATATATATCGTCATGCACACGGGATATATTATATGTGCGCTATCCCGAAAAGCAGCAGATAAACGGTTGAAACAGACACGAAATGTCGAAATGATGGGGAAAACCGAAAAATGAAACAGAAATAGCTGATTACATTAGTCGATGAGAGTGCGATGAAGAAAGAGAATGAGAAAAATCACAAACACACACACACACACACATACACAATGTGTACATAAACGACGAATCGTAAACATGGATTATAAAACCATAGACATCAAACGGTTACAAGTACAGCATGGCGAAACTAGAACGTTATATCACGTTCCTGAATGTGAGCCTGTTGTTTGCCGTGCTGAACCACCGATGTTGAGATGTGTAAGGGCAAAAATTGCAGAACATTGAATAGGCAACAAACAGTGTTTCACTGTTCGCTCTTAACAATAAACGCCATTATCAAATTTAAACATTTCTCGTTTTTCTTTTTGTCGTTTACTCTTTTTTTTACTTCTTTTTTCTAAATTTTTTTTTTTTTTTTATGAAAAATCGAATGAAAACGATGCAAAAAAAAAATATATATAAAAAAATAGACATCAAAACATAAAATACCAATAAGAAGGAAGAGATGCGAGAACAAATAAACCATACTCAAATGCCATGCATGTAATAAGCCATATCAACAGTTCGGTATTAAAAACATTCAACATATTCCAACATTCAATCGTTGAGCCAAAAACTAACAGAATCTTAGCCGAAAGCAAACGAATGAGCGAATATGAGCGGGTGAGTAAATGAATAAGAATGGTAAAGATGGTAAATATGAGAATGAGAGAGAGAGAGAGAGAGAGAGAGAGAGAGAGAGAGAAAGAGAGGGAGAATAAACCAAAGTACAGGTACACAAAGGCCCGAGAAAAGCAGAAACAATTTTATGTTTGCTGAGCTCTTCCATCTTTTGAGGTTGAGGAAAGATAATAATATAATTATAGGTGCATTGTAATAACAATGTTCTTGGTAATGTGATAATTTTGTGTGCTCAAAGTGGGATTGGATAGAGACGGGCGCATCGAAAAATTTGTGTTCTCATTACCGGTCGTGGTGGTTGTTTTCAATGTGGAAATCATCGTTAATATGTTGCCATCGTTCGTTCGTTCGTTCGTTCATTCGTTCGTTCGTTAAGTTGATTTTGTGGCGGTGCAAGTCGCCAATTGTTTTCTTTTTGTGTGTATATTTTTTGCTTTCGCCCGTGATTATCAACTCATTTAGCGTCATTGCATCAGTATTGCCTCTTCCTATTCTGTTGTGCATTGTTGTATTCACTCTTTCTCTTCTCTCTCTCTCTCTCTCTCTCTCTCTCTCTCTCTCTCTTTCTCTCGCCCTCTGTCTTTCTCTCATCTTGAATACCTCTTTCTTATTTGATAACTATCTGATGGTTTGTCGTTTATTTTTTCTTCTCTTTAATTCGATGTATTCTCTTCTTTATTTCTTTCAAATTTATTCATTCAATTCAATTCGCTATTCAAAATTGAGACAACGAATTTGGTTTTCTTTTCTGTCTCTCTTCATAAACGATCTTGCTTAGCTTGTGTTGATCTTTTGTTTTTGTAATCCTGTGCGCTGGTTTTGTTGTTGTTGTTGTTGTTATTATTTTTGTTCTCTTTTGCGATGCCAAATTGTGTGCACTGTGCAATGTGCACTGTTGCATGGTGCCTACGATAATCACTGTGTTGCTAGTAATGTTTAGCGATTTGGTCAAATAGTGTATTGATGTCATTTTTACATTGCATCCTCACGTTTACATGCATATTTAAACTTTGTGATTGATTTGAGCACAGGGGCACGAACTCGATGAAATAAACACGAACGAATTTCCAAGATAAGGCACACACCATTGCAATGAAAATGACAGACCATGAAAATGAACGAATAAAGCAAGTACAAAATACAATGTGATGATGGCCCATGAAGACGACCAAAGAATATTGTCTGTGAAACAAGAGAAAATTGTTCCTATTCGTTTTGTTGTGTATGTTAGGCGATTGTTGTTGTTGTTGTTGTTGTTTGTTTTTTTTTTCGTGAATTCATTTCTTGGTTGTTGTTGTTTTTTTTTTTTTCAATTGGTTAAATTACTCACAAGTAATGATTCGATGGAAATATGTTTTTTTTTTTCTCTCGTATGAAGCGACCATAACAAGGCGATAAACCTACAGCTAAGCACTTGGCAGATATATTCACGGATTCGAAATAGAGTTATGGCATGATGATGAAAGATTTGTATAACTCTGTTGCATTGAAAATAAAAACTTTGGCGTACACTTTTTTTTCGTGGATTCTTTTCGTTGTTATTTCATCTTGTGCCCTCTCTTTCTCTTGATGTCTTTTTTTTTCCTTCTGTCTCCTTTTTTTCTCTTTTTATCTCTCCATCTCTTTCTCTCTCTCTTTTTCTTTCTCTATTTATCTCTCGTTCTCTCACCTCTCTCTCTCTCTCTCTCTCTCTGTCGCTGTCTCGCTCGCTTTTTTCCATATATTTCCACTATCACTCATTCGTGTGCTGTTCGTGCTTCTTTTTTTTTACTCGATTCTATACACACACACATACACATACAAAGGAAAAGAAGAATTATCTCTCTCGGTGCATAAAATATTCAGTGCATCGATGAGTAACGAGGTTTTCATCTCGTCAGCGTAGTAATTTGTGTACAATACAAATACAGTCGCGTCTCGTTGTGATGCTATATAAGCTGTATTGTTCAAACATGGCATTAGCAGTGTTCAGAGTCCAGAGGTTCATGTTCGATTTATAATTAATGAGCACGTTTTTCATGCACACACCGAATGAAAATAAAAATAAAAAAACGACCAACCAACAGCGGCAGCAGCAGCAGCAGCAGCAGCAGCAGCAGCAACAAAACGAACGCGAACCAAACCAATCCGATCCACAAAAAACACAACAACAACAACACATTTTTGTTTTAAATAAACGAACGAGAATGCGAAAATACCAAAAGAGCGCCAGAGAGAAAGATAAATAGATAGAGAAGAGAGAGAGAGAGAGAGAGAGAGAGAGAGAGAGAAATAGACAGAAAGAGAGAGAAAGAATGAGAGAGAAAGAGAAAGAGAGAGAGAGAGAATGAGAGAAAAAAAAATAAAGAAAGAAAGAGAGAATGAGAGGGAGAGAATGAGCGACCAATTCCAATTGACGATTGATGGGTTGATTCCATTTGAATGTGCAAAGCAAATCGAAATTCTAATTGAATATTTTCAATCAAGGCATATACAAACAACGATGAATTTTATACCGCACATTGCAAAATACCATTTGCCTCTTCATTATCATTGCATAACATAAACTGCAGCCAGAAATTCTCGATCCAATTAAAACAAATCCACATTTATTTTTCGACCCCATTTGCCGTGCTATTTAATTGAGTACATACACACACACACACACGAACACACACACTAGATCCACTTTAGATATATCTTTCATATTTAACTTTCAATGAGTGAGATAATTTCAAGCAATTTATTGAATAATGATTTTCTCAATTTTCAGTTTTGTGAACTATTTTGAAGAATATAATTTTAGTAGCACAAATACTTATCACATTTAGCATTCTATTGTATTGGAATGTGTACGCATATCATCTGATTAGTGTTGATACGTTCATAACAAGACATTCAACTAAATCACATATTTCGTGCAAAACCGTTGCGGTTTCATTTCACAGCGATTGCTCATTTTTGATTTGATCATTTTGTGTGTGAGTGTGTTTTTTATTTTCTCACTTCTCTTTCAATTTTTGTTTTTATCGATCATAACGGGGATGAACGAATGCATTTCTTTCTTTTTTTTTTTTTACAGACACAAAACGAGAATCGATCAATACACCTCATGCGGTCGCAATTTTTTTTTTCTGCTTTGTTCACTTCACAACTGAGAATATAATCTCATCGAGACAAACAAAACGACAGTGAGATTGCATGCATGCAAGCAAAAATATGAAGCACTCTATTGATTATGTGCAATGTGCAATGTGCAATGTGCATATGGCGCGATCAATTGCATTTGTGATGGGAACAAAAAAAAAAAAAACAAAATACAACAAGGCAAAATATCCGCATTACTTAAGCGTGTTTTAAAGGAATATAAAATGGAAAAAAGATGAAAAGAAATTTCGTGTGTTTTTTTCGTTTTTTTTTCAAGAAAAATGAATAAGAAAGAAAGAAAAAAATTGAAATTAATAAGGAGGATCAGAAGAAAAAATGTCGAAAAATGTTCATATTCATCGGATGAGATGAGTGCTGAAAGAAAATGATATCGATGTGAAAGCAGAGCGAAACAAACCAACAAAGGAACAACAAAATAATATATATACAATTTTAAAAAGCAAATAATTACATAGTAATTATCATGCAGCCCACATCGTTATTTTTTTTCGGTTTTTTTTTTTGCGTTTTTGACCACAACACGGCTGTGAGTATCTTGTCTTGATGCCCCGTTAACAACAAAAACCGTGCACTCTATCTCAACTGTTTTTTTTTGTTCTTCTCTTTTACACACTGTAGCTGTTTTCTCCATTTGTCTGTCTGTCTGTCTCTCTGGCCTTTGTAATTCTTTAAATATCACAAAACATTGATCAGAATTGTGCCTTTTTTACTACTTCTTGCACACTCTTTCTTCAGTCCGAATATTAATTTGCTTCCATAATTTTTGTGGATGTGTTTTTTGTTGTTGTTGTATGATTTGTTAAAAGTCGACATTTCTTCATCGTACTTCATGTTTGGCTATCGCTGTCCTTTTCTTTTTTCTTTGGCTATCTCTCATTTCTTCGATTCTTTCTCTCTGGTACTCTTTCTCTCGAAATCTCTCACATTCTCTCTTCCTTTTCATCTGTTTCCATCTGTCTCTCTGTCCATTTCTCGGTTTTCATCTCCCCTTTTCGATCTATTTCTCTCTCTCTCTCTCTCTCTCTCTCTCTCTCTCTCTCTCTCTTTTTCTCTTTCTCTGAGAGACAATCTCTCACTTTCTCATTCACTCACTCTCTTTCATTCTTACTATCTCGCTTCCTCTCTCTAGTTCTCTCTCTCTCTCGCTCTTTTGTTCCTTTTTTTGCCCTCTCTGTCTCTTTTGTTCCTTTTTATTCATTTCGTCTCTTCGGGCAGCATATTCGAAATAAAGTCCAAAACAATACATTATCACGCAATCATAAAGATGCCATCGGCGACCAAAACAAACCAAACTACGGCTGCAGCTAATTTCAATTTATAATTCACCATTTATGATATTTGTTTAGTTGGTATGTGTTTGTAGAATAATTTTTTTGAGTTTGAATGTTTTCTTCTAAAGCCGGTCTCATTTATAGTTTTCATTCTCTCTCTCTCTCTCTCTCTCTCTCTCTCTCTCTCTCTCTCTCTCTCTCTCTCTCTCTCTCTCTCTCTCTCTCTCTCTCTCTCTCTCTCTCTCTTTCTCTCTCTTTCTCTCTCTTTCTCTTTCTATCTCTTTTTCTCTTTCTCTCTTTCTCTCTCTCCTACTGTCTTCCTAAAATCAATTAAACCAATTAATCAAAGCAGATTTCATAGAGTCAAACGTTTTGTCTCCCGAATGTCACATGGGAAACTTGCCAAAACACGACTTAAAAAACCCCCCCCCATTCATTCATCATTCAATAAGCTGAAGTTTTTCTGTTTTTATTTCATTCTTCACTATTTTAATATCACAAAGTATATTTTTAGTAATAAATCGTCGATATATTTAAACCAAGATAGAATTTCATTCATTTTTCATTTGACATAATTGATAATTGGCCTGCTTTTCCAATGATTCGTTTGCGTTATATTTTCGAATTCACATTTTTGTTTCTATTCCATTGTAAAATATGTGTTTACATTATCATCATCATCTCTAATTTGTAGCAAAAAAAAATATAGCGGAAGGAAGCAAACAAAATGAATAGACGAAAATGAACGCAACATACATGAAAATACCATTAAAGATATCCGAATTTATGACCAAAAATCATTTGGTATGATATCATTTCATTGAAATTAATCATTTGGGCCAACATTTTAATTTTGTTTATTTTATACATTTTTGTGTCTGTGTGTCTCTCTCTCTCTCTCTCTCTCTCTCTCTCTGTGTGTGTGTCTGTGTATTTCTTCTTGTTTTCATTTTGCTACTGCCTGTACGCTCCTCCTTGAAAAAACAAAGAAAAGAAAAACGGACCGAAAAATACATTTAGCTAATTTGTGCCGCCTCGAAAATTGACTGCACATTCCGAAAATTACGACGTCAATATTTCGTCTTTTTCTCTTTTCCTCTCACTTTCTTTCTCTTTCTTTCTCTTGTTAGCCAAAAGAACATTTTTGTGTAGCTATTGCAAAGCATAAACGTGAGCGCAAGCAAGTGAGCAGAGCAACTTAGGAGTTTCCGCAACAAACGAAAAGAATATTTCATCACATTGTTGAATTTTACTGGTATATTTTGTGTGTGTGTGTGTCTGTGTGTGCGTGTGTGAGTGTATCTGATGTTTTCGAATGATATTTTAAATCGAATGAAAACAATTTTGATAGTCTCATAATAATAGTCCATAAAAATGTTGTATGGCGTGCAATAATTTAACCTTTTCGTATTGGCCTGGCAAACCGTGAAACACACACTCTTTCTCGCATATACAACAAAAACAATATATTATATTGTATATCATGATAAAGACGTAACCAAACTGAAATTATGATTTGAATCAGAAGTGATTATGATAGCACAGTCTCATTATGAAGCTAATAAATGAAAGAAAAACAATCGACAATGAACGAGAATGTACATTTAGAGGCTAAAGAGAAAGAGTGTGAGAGGTATGAGAGAGGACACGAGATTGAGCTGAACGATTTGGAGTGAGAAAGAAAAAATCAAAAAAAAAGGCGAGAATTTGAGTGAAACATGCAATCGAATTGGCTGGAAATCGTTCATCTGGCACATTGACGATATACTCAGTCAGTCACAAATGAAGCATAAGCTAACAGCTCACAAGGAGCGGACAATGACGTTGAACAAACTCTCTTTTCTACATTATTTCTCTCTTTCTCTCTCTCTCTCTCTCTCTCTCTCTCTCTCTCTCTCTCTCTCTCTCTCTCTCTCTCTCTCTCTCTCTCTCTCTCTCTCTCTCTCTCTCTCTCTCTCTCTCTCTTCTCTCTCTCTCGCTCTGTCTCCTTCCCACTCACCTCCTCTCTCGTTCCATCTTGTTTTCTTCTTGCATTTTTATTAAAGGGAGCTTCGAATAGAATTTAATCAAAATAAAAAAATCAGCCAAATGTTTTATGTATTTTGAAAGAAACCAAACAGCGCACGACTACTTCATAAAACTTGGTGTAATAATTGTACTAGATTCGATGTGAGTGTTGTTGTTGTTGTTGTTATGGTTGTTTTTTTTTTCGTCGTTCGTCGCGGCTTCGCTGCCTCATAAATCGTACTGAGAATATATTGAATTGATTAAATGAGCAATTTATGTAATAAATCGTCGTTTGTGAAGTGAATGAGCGAGCAATCACCAAACACATATGCATTACATTTTAATGTGGTGTTGTTGAGTTGTCGTTGTTTTGTAGTTTATTTCTTCTTCTTCTTCTTCTTCATTTTGCTATTTTTTCTACATATTTCTACTGTTTTTTTTTTCTTTTAATATAACGTTTGAATCGAAAAACAAGCGTCACATTCTTTCACCATTTTCATGTGGTCTGTGCTCTCTTTTGTAAAAAGAGAGTGAGTGAGAAAGATCAAATGAAAACGCGCAAACGACATGAAAAAACGCACATCGAAAACAGTGCCATGAAAAACAAAAAATAAAAGTTTGACAAACAATATAGTCACATATAGGTATAATCACAAATCGAAATGAAAGCATTCACGAAATGAAGTGATAATTTTTATATTTAATACCCTTTTTGTGAACTGGATTTTTTTCATTTTATTTTTCAATTTTATTTTTTTTTTGCCTGGTTTTTGTTTATTTTTCATTGTTTGTTTGTCGTTGTCGACAATTGAATTATCCCAAACTAAACACAACGAATGAATGCACGGAAAAATCAATGTTCAAAGAGGATTCTAAAATAATGAACATTGGCTGAGAGAGATAGAAAAAAAAAAAACGTGTAAGGGAAGAGAAAATAAAATTACGATCGAATAGCGAAAATATCTGCGATCAAAATGAATAGAGTGAGGAAAAATGAAAAGAGAAAGAAAACAAGACATTGAGACGAAGCGAGAATGGAAAGAGGAGAAAGAAAGAGGGGGAGAGGGAGAGGAAGAGGGAGAGGAAGAGAGAGAGAGAGAGAGAGAGAAAGAGAAGAAGAGGGAGAGGGAGAAAGAGAGGAAGAGGGAGAGAAAGAGAAGGAGAAGGAGAGGAAGAGAGAGAGGGAGAGAAAGAGAAGAAGAGGAAGAGGGAGAGGGAGAGAAAGAGAAAGAGAAGAAGAGGAAGAGGGAAAGGGAGAGGGATAGAAAGAGAAGGAGAGAGATACAGAGGGAGAGAAAGAGAAGGACAAGGAGAGGAAGAGAGAAAAAAGAGAAAAATCCATCGAGACACCGGCATGAACAGAAAACACATTAAGCGAACTATGTGTATCACGAAATGAACAGCATAGAAACACAATGTGTATAGAATTGAGACAGGTTTTAGCTCGATATGTATAGATTTTTTCACACATTAAGGTGCCGTGTGCCTCATCATGAAAGCGATAGCAAAGCGATTGCGTTACACAGAAGCTTATTCACATCAACTGAATGCACTTATAAGTCAATTGAGTTTCAGTTATGTTCAACTGATATTTCGTTCCCATCCATTGGCCGTTTTGATTCGCTTTTAATGAGACGCGTTTGCCGCAACAAAAAAAAAAAAAAAAAAAAAAAAAAACTATCAACAGCCAGAGGAGTAACAAAGTGTCCCTCACTCTCGACATGCATTCACTTGAGATTCCATGGAAAGTGCATGAAACGAATGAAAAAAGAAAAATAAAATTAAAAAGATGACCAAGTTGAATAAATAAAGAAAAAAAAAAACACAAAATAAATGAACAAACAGCAGAAACGAATAGCAAGCAGTAATACAAAACACACACACCACGCTTTATTATTATTTTTTTTTTTAAGGATAAAAGTCACGCCATCGCATTTTACCATTTATTATTGCCTATAATAACGTAATGTTTTAAGAATGTCGCCAAAGTACACTCACATGAGAGAGTGGCAATGATTCAAACGAGCGATTGAACGCAGCCAGAGGAAATGAAAGGAACGAAAATACTGAAGAAGTAGAAAAAAAAAATCATATAAGCCAGCAAGAGAGAAGAAAAAAATGTATCGAAAGAAATGAAAAAAAAAAGAAAAAATAAATAAAAAAACACAGAAACAAACCAACACGAAATATCAGCACACAACACGAGCGGTCACAAGGAATATCACATTCTGGGTGCAAAAAAGTTTTGGCAAAAGGCAGTAAAAGCGATGGCATGCAATTGCTTATAATGTTCAATTTAATATAGTGACGACGTCCAACGCGTCGCGCATTTCGCTCTTGCTCTTTGTATAAAAAATTGTATACATGCAAAATCAATTTGGTGGTAAATGGTTCTTCATTTATGTTTGTTCCCGTCGTTACGGTTATTCGCTGTCTTTTCTCTCTTTCCCTTTCTCTTTCGTCCTCGCCCTTGCCCTTTATATCTGTCTCTCTCACTATCCCCCTCACTCGCTCACTCTCTATATCCCTCCATCTCTATTTCTCTTACTCTCCATTTCTTTCCCTCTCTCTCTCTCTCTCACTCTCTCTCTCACTCCTACTCTGACTTGGTATTTGGCAATGTGTGTGTGTGTGTGCGTGTAAAATAATTTTTCTCGAAAAAAATTGCATTTATGTGGTTTCGTTTCTCGCCATCAAAAATGAAAATTGCCATAAGTGATTTTAACTGATTTTTTATGTAATCGATTTCGCATGATATCTGATTATAAGAAAGGCTAGTCACTTTATCATCAACAACAGGGGCAGAGAGGAGAGAACGAAAGACCTAGACATCGAAAAACTGTGCGATGCACTGATAACATCAGTTAAACACTTGATTTTGGTGAAAAACGCAAAGAGAGGAAACATTACGAATATCCCATCTTCGTTTTAGCTGTGAAAATGGGAAACAGCTAAAAGAAACCGCAACACATTCCCTTTATTCGAACGATTGCACATCTCTCTATACATTATGTTTATCTATCCCTCTTTTTCGCTTTTCTTTTTTCGTTTTTTTTTTTTTTTTTTTTTTTTTTCATTGTATGCGCTCTCTGTGAATGGTGAACATATCGAAAAATTCCAAAAGTATCATATTGAAACGATTTCATGCAATGTCTATGCACTGTTCTGTGCGCCCACACTAAAAAAGAAAAAAAAACCCAACCAATTGAGTGTGAAGCGCCAACGAATCGCAAAATAAAATGATATATATATTTATTTTCAGCCAAAAACGCCTTAACAGAGACATTGAATATTGCCCTCGGTGATTTAACGAGGCAATTCTTATGTTCAATACAATTTCTCGGTTGCATTTAAATGAAAATGTTGCTCTAGATGCAGCAACTTAACAATCGTATCATATTGAATTCGTTAGCAAGAAATGAAAATACATGAAATTCCCAATGAAATTAAGTCATCAATTAAAAATCATGTAAAATAACGCTTCACAAATCAACTGAGAGAGGGCAAATAAACTATAAGATGCATGCACAACAACAACACCAACACCAACAGCAACAAAAAACCGTTCTCGATCTATTTTCGAAACGAATGCAAAGTGAACAACAAAACAACAACAAAACAATAATAGCAGACAAATCAATAAATTCACAGCATTAGCCCGGGTTGGTAAATGACTTGGGCCCGCATCGCATCACATGGCATCACATCGAATGCTAAATATGTATAAATTAAACTGAATGCCGTACTCAATTCTCTTCCGTATTATTTATAGGTTAATTTTCATCGTAAGTTATTGTGACCAATGTCCACTTCATGCTCGATGTTTTGATCATTTTAATCCCGTAGTAGGAAATAAGAAAAGAAATAAAAGCACCAAATAGCAACAATAAACGACAACATTGAGACACAAAATTGTTGGAAAAGACACACAATTAAAGTGTTATTCAAATGTCATTCGTGTGGATATAAAAGTATTCCACGAACCAAATGAATCTCTTTTCTTCTGTTTTTTTTTTTTTTTTTTTCTTTTTGCTTCATCTCTATCTCACTTTCTCTCGTGCTGTGCCTGCGCCCTAAACACTTCCAGACACAAACAACAACTCTCTCGCCTTGATTATATATTTGACACTTAATGCTCTCACCATGTATTCTACATTATGAGTTTAATGTTGCAGCCGAACCAAGTTAAGAATTGATGCAAATTCAATGGCGTAAATGTGGGCGCACAACACACACACACACACGCATAAATTTATATATATATATACGCACACAAAGCATTCCAGTTGATTTAAGTATTTTGTGTTTGTGAACACGAGCATCTTCACCTTCCTTGTTTCCATGATCAAAATGAAATTCCAACCAAATAATAACAAAAAAGAAAAGAAAAGAGAGAAAAAAAACCGTTCTGCCAGTTGCTGGGCCTCTAACTTTATAATTTTCTGTTTGCTCTCAATTCCAAGTAATCTCCATTTAATTGCATCTGAAAATGCGATAAACAAAATAGAGCAAAAGCAATATCCAATGTAACCATTTGCTCTCATTTATGCGGTTGATAAGCGAGTCAATTTGTTCCTAAAGTCGTTATCACCACTCAATGAGCGTTCATCATGCAATGTTTACAGTTCAGCTCATCAAAATGACTTGAAACTTCCCGTCCAATATATATTCAAGTGTTACCGAAAATTCAAGCACACACAAATCACATCGTATTTCATCCAAATTTCTCTATTTGTTTCTCTTTCGCACTCTTTCGCACTCTCTTTCTCTCTCTCTCTTTCTCTCTCGTCAAACTTAACTCTCCTTCTCACTCTCACGCTCTCCTTTCCTCTTACCCAGAAATATTTCTCTCTTACTCTCTCTCTCGCTCTCTCTCTCTCTCGCTCTCTCTCTCTCTCTCGCCTCTCTCTCTCTCGCCTCTCTCTCTCTCTCTCTCTCGCTTCCACTTATTCTCATATTCGCTCTCTCGCACTTTTGCAACCTCAATCCCTTTCTTGCTCTACCATTCTCTTTCAGCTTCTCTAGCTCATTCATTCTCATATAGTTTCTCATTCTCGCATCTTTCACAATATAGTTTTCTATTAAGAATGTGAATTGCGTTTCGCTATATGGATGGAAATTTTGATTGTTTACTCAGAAAATTTACCTAATTAACCGTACACACAGATACAAACATATGGATTCCATTCTATTGAATTGCATTTCAAAATAATCGCTTGGTAACGAACTAATTGAATCTTAAACAAATTTAAGTAATTGAGTGTAAACAAATTGCTGTATTATGATTAAATTCTAATTACAAAAGCGATGCTTCATACCAACAGAAAATTAATCGAAAAACTACCATTCGAAACAATCTAATAATTATAGTTTAGATTTGGTATGGAACGTTAAATGACCGGATCGACCGCCGGGATTGGCACTACATATCTTATCGTAACTAGATTGAAATATATTATTTCTAATTGATTCGATGAACTTTATTTGAATTGAATTCGTTTCGTTTGTTCGTTAGTTCGTTCCTTCGTTCTTTCTTTCTTTTCTTTTTTTATTTTTTTTTTTTTATTCATCACTAGTACTATCAATTATTGACCATTCCAATTGTGGCTTTATCTTTAACGCTCATACTTTTGCTTTGTTCGTCAATTATTCATTATTGGTTCTGGTTTTATATACATTTGGTAATAATTGAAAGAGATTGAGAAAGAGAGAAAGAAAAGAGAGAGAGAGAGAGAGAGAGAGAGAGAGAGAGAGAGAAGTAGAAACAGAGAATGAAAATGAGAGAGATTGATTGAGAGTGAGAGTGAGAGAGAGAAGGAGAGAGAGAGAGACAGTGGTTTCTAATTCATTTTAATTAAAATATTAATTATCAATGATATGCATTTGGGGTTTTTTTTTTCTGTTTTGATATCGGTTTTATTTGGAAAATCGAATAAATGAATCAGTCAATAAATCCATTAAAATATCCAGATACTGAATCGTGCCAATTGATCAAAATCGATTACAATTGTAATATGGGATTTTTACGATTTTCGAAACAAAACGAAAAAAAAAAAATACAAATTTATTGCAATTTTGCAGATGGTTCAATTTAAATTCAATACCTTTTTACGGTTGCTGGTTACAAAACCAATAAATTAAGGTAAAATCATAATTTTTCGGTGATTCCTGTGATTTAGTCCCACTTCACTTCGCTCTTTCATCCATATTTTCCTTTTTCAATTTAAATTCACATCAAATTGTTTTTTTTTTTTTTCTTTTTCTCTACCAAAAATGGATCCAATCAGTGCAATGATACACAGGTTGAAATAATATGTCAGGCAAAATGAGCCTTTATCTTTCTTTTCAAGTGTTATTTTATCTTTTCGGCCAGTGCTCTTCGACCAGTACAACAAGTGCATTTGAAAAGTGTAGTATTTATTCAACGATGTATCTCATCTTTACGAACCATTCATGATTTATCATTTTTCTTTCATTACTTGTTGTTGCGTATTGTATTGTTGCCGATCGAACTACATATATTTTTCATCCATTTCATCGTCTTAACGACGTAAGAAACTACACGCCTTGTCTGCATCCCAATGTTCAACAACAACGACAATACAAAGAGATGAAAAAAAAAAAAAAAAATTGAAAACACAAAAAAGATCTTCCTTTTGTGCAGTTGCCGAAACGGCCAAATGGAGAGACAGAGAGAGAGAGAAGGAGAGTAAAAAAAAACACATCATCAAGCACAACAGAGAAAAACCAAACATAAAAAAAGGAGCAATGTTTGACAATTTTCATTTGGAATTTATGACATCACATTGTCCGTCGTATAAATATTTTATTTCATTGTTATGATGCGATGCGTGGCGGTGTATCCATGTGTGTGTGTGTGTGTGTGTGTGTGTAAGTTGTATGTGAAAAGAGAGTTTGAGTATGTAAAATTGAGATACATACACTTGAAACGCATTCCATGTGGTTACTACGAACAACAATAACAGTTGTCATTCCCGTCTTCTTTTCGGGTTTCAGCATAGGCTCGTCATCGATAGAAATATACCGACCTCGGCACCCGAAAAGAAATGTCCTGTGTGGAGAGTGTGAGAAGGGCAAAAGAAGAAAGATAGAGTATGAGAGGGAGGAAAGCAACGGAAAAAAATAAGAAAAATAACATTGTCGTTGAGAGAGAAAAAAAAAGAGATGACGACGACGATGAGAGACAAAAACAAAAATTATTGAGAATAAGATTCAAAAGCCGAGCATCATTTTGGTTTTTTGAGAAAAATGTTAGAGAGAGAAAGAGAGAGAGAGAGAGAGAGAGAGAGAGAGAGAGAGAGAAAGAAAGAAAGAGCGAACGGGCATGCTAGTGTATGGAGCGAGAAAACGATCGCGCGTACACATTGGTTATAAATAAAACGGAGAATAGGGTCGTTTAAATACACATAAAAATGTCTTGTTTATGACAATTGGTCATTCACATAAGGTACAAACAGGCAAACAGGCAATAAAGTCGGCCAGTTCACCATTGTATGGCCACTTTTTCGATTGGAATAAGGAATAAAAATGTCTCAGCAAGATATGGTGAAATACAGGAGTATGCATGTAAGGGAGAAACGAGTGACGAGAGAATTAAAATACGGTTTGTCTTTTTTCTTCTTCTCTCTCTCTCTCGCCTTCTCTCTCGCTCTGTCTCTCTCTCTCTCTCTCTCTCGCCCTCTCTCTCTCTCTCTCTTACACTTTCGGCTGGGCATTCCCTCTCGTTCAGTCATTCATTTATTCGACTGAATTCAATATCATAGTGGAAAAAAACGAGATAAAAGAAATGCGTGCAATGGCTATGTTCATACATTATATGAGCAGATAATAAAAATTTCGACCACTCGATCCGAATTCGAATCATATTCAAACCACGATTATATATAAATGTCACGTGAATAACTTTCAACTATAATTTTTATATGGTTTTCATGTTGATTTTGTTTTTTTGTTTATGCTTTTTTTCCTTTTATTTTTTTTCCTTCTCCCTTGATATCTCTCTCTCTCTCTCTCTATCTCTCTCTCTGTCTATCTCGCTCTATCTCGCTCTATCTCTCTCCATTGTTCTCGCTTTTACTCTTTCTATTTTGTTCTTTTCTTGCGTTTGACTCTCTTGTTCAAATGCATTGTCTCTCATTAGTATTCAGAATAACGAAAAGTTATCTTGTATTACTGAAAACACTTGAGATTTTCAATGAATTTCAAATTAAAATTTTACTCATTCAACTAATAATATTCCATTTAAACTATTTTATGAGTTTTTCATGTAGTCCACAAAATAAAACATAATCCATATATCATGCAATGGAATAAACATTTGTTAGTTTTGTTTTGTTTTTTTTTTTTTTTTTTTCAAATTTAAAATATTTATTCGTCTTGCAATGAACTTTAATCCATCTTTGTGTATCTATCACACATATCATATCATTCAAATACGCAGAAGATGTTTACGAAACAAAAACGAAAAAAAAAAACGCATATATTTTAACGTTTGTCTTGGAATTTATCAAAAATCGCTTGAATAATTTGTTTTTGAAGACATAAAGAAGAAGGAAAAAAAAACTGGGAAATTCTTGAAAATGTCTCAGTTTTCTTTAAATAAAAATGTTGAAATATTTAACGCTCTCTTTTTAGAATCTGATCCGATGTTATTTTTCCTTCTTTTCAATCTGCATCATTGATTCCTGGTCGTTTTGGTATTATTTTTTTTTTTTTTCATTATATGGATCGGTTATTTTTATGATCGCTTCTGAATCGATGATGTGCATTTATGTTTTACATTTGTATGTTGTTGTTGTTTTTTTTTTCTTCTTTATTTGCAAAATGAAAAAAAAGAAAAAAAACACACACAAAAAACAAAACACACGCCCGAATGCTGGTTGTCAAATAAATCTGCTCTTTTATTGGGTATATTTTGCGATATGGCTATAATTATACTGAGGAACCATCTGAATCGGTATGACAAACATTTATGTAATTTTATTGGTTTTGAAAATATTGGGTTGCATTTGTGTTATTTTTACGTTTATTCTTTCTCGGTGTTTTTTTTTTGACTTTCTCTCTCTCTCTCTCTCTCTCCCTCTTTCGGTGTGTTTTATTTAACGCAACTGTTATTTCGTGCCGATGATGCTATCAACCATTTGCAATTTTATTATACCGCGCATTCGGCAATTCGAGATCATTTCCGTTTTTATGATATTTTCTGCATCAATTTAAAAACCGTTGATTTTGTTTCCATACATTTGATCTTGATGATGTTGATGTTGTTATTGCCAAGAAACAAAAATACAGAAGAGAGGGAGAGAGAGAGAGAAAGGAAGAAAATACAAATGAAAAAAAAAAAGAAAAAGAAAACAAGCAGCTCAACATTGTCGCCATTTCGCATTGCACATTTTCGATGAAGAATCAAAACATCAAACAGCAAAGTATTTCTGTTGTCATCGATGAAAATTTGTTTTTATTTCGTTTCGCTCCTTTTTTAGTGTTGAATTGCTTAACGACAATCAATCCGCCGGCATCAGAAATGCCATCGCGCATGTCTGCAAATGCAATGATTTTCTTTTGGGGCCCATTCTCTATCTTACTTCTGGGTTATTCTGTCACTCACTTGCACACAGCCTCTATCTCTACCTCTCTATCGCTCTTTCTACCTCTCTCTCTCTCTCTCTCTCTCTCTCTCTCTCTCTCTCTCTCTCTTTTACACACATATTCACTCAGTCACTTACTCAATTGCTCTTTGGTTTGCCCGCTCATTCTGGCCAAACTATAGCAAACAATCAAATTAATGCGACATTCATTCACAAGTGTGATCACCAGTGTGCTGATGATATGTTTGAAATGGACGTGATTCAAACGCGTACACCGTATCATTATCGCACATTGCCAAGTTGCTTTATTATCTCTTGTTATTTCCAAAGGTGACAACAATAACTGTACAGAGTATGAAAGAGTACACAGAATACGAAGATCAAAGTACAAAAAAAAAAAAGAAAAAAACAAAAAGATACGAAGACACACAATGTACACATTCTACCAGAAATTGTATATTGAATTAACGGTTGCAAACTCAAATCAATTGCTCGTTAAGATGAACGTTGTTGCTTTTTGTGTGTGATTATTTTTTCTGTTTTTTTTCTTTTTTTTTTTTCAAAATACGAAAATGGTTTGGTGTATATGCCATTGATTCTGATGGGAAATCTATCTTTCATCATTCATTTTAATGAGAAATCTGCAAAACTTCATTGATAAACCATCTTCCCTTTTTATACATACTATATATATATAACACATTCTAATGAATTCTATTTAACAATCAGCGTAAAAAAAAAAAAACATGTTTACTTCTTATTTTTATTCTTTAGATTTGTTATATTAGATTAGTGCGTTGTGGTTAGATGGTGATAATGCACGTAGGGTTCTTTTTATATCCTAATAAATCTCAACAAAAGGAGATTCGTTTCTTGAAATCATTTGCCTGTAATAATTCTTCGATGTGTTTAATCAGATGCATTCGAGAGAAAAAAAAAAAAAAAAAGAAAAAATTCTCATTGACCTTATGCAAGATTTGGTGTATTTGACTGTTTATATTGGTTTTTTTGTTTCTTTCGTTCTTTTAATTCGTCGTTTTATCGTCATTTGCTTTTTTTATTTATATTCATTTGATTTTGTTGCAGTGTTGTACTATTTGTGTGAAGTTGATGGCTTGTGAACCAAATGAGCATATAATCAAAATCAAATTTAGATATTCAAATATCTGAAAGAAAAATAATAATATTGATATGGAATCGAAAAATCGAAACATACTGAAGAGAAACAACGCAACAAGATAGGAACAGAGGCAAGAGAGTGAGGGGAGAGAGAAAGGGAGAGAGAGAGAGAGAGAGAGAGAGAGAAACAGATGATGAAAAAGACAGAGACAGCAATAGATAGAGGGAGTGAGAAATGCTGAGATATAGAAAACAGAGAACATTATGTAAATTGTGATACTATTGGTGATGGTTGTTGTTCAATCGGCTCGTTATCGGTGTTTGTTTGTAGTTTTTCTGAATGATATTGAACGAAAAAAGAGAAGAAAGAGAGAGAGAGAAAAAAAAAAGAAATAAATATATATTTAAATGGAAAAAACGAAAATAAAATATAAAAATTGGACCATGGAAAATGGTCGTGAAACTATAAAATTAAAACAGCGTGCATTAATGATTCGTCATGAAAACACAACACCAACACAATAATCATATATTAGAGCGAGTGAGAGAGAGAGCGAGAGAGAGAGAGAGAGAGAGCGAGAGAGAGAGAGAGACAGCGAGAGCGAGTGAGAGAGAGAGCGAGAGAGAGAGAGAGAGAGAGAGAGCAAAAGAAAGAAAGAGCGAGTAGAGAGAGAGAGAGAGAGAGCGAGAGCGAGTGAGAGACGATCATGGGCATTGACATTAGAATAGAAAAATTAAATTGAATTTTTTGAAAATGATCCGTATGCACACACATACAAAAACACACATTCATCGAACTGAAATGCTAATGAGCAAATGTGTCTAATGCAACTAAACAAGCAATGGTCAGCAATGAGAAAAATGAATGGAGAGACAGATGATGAAAGAGAAAAAGAGCGAGGGAGAAATGGAAGAGAAAAAAAAAAAAAAATTCAACAAAATGAAAATGACGATGATTCTAAATGAGTATATTGATGGTTGATGTGGCATTGCATGAAAATGATATCTGTGAATGAGAAGCAGCAACAGTGGCGGCAAATCAGCAAATGAGTCCCGATCACCGGTTACATTATTTTGTATATTTTCTCTTTTTCTTTTTGTCGATTTCTTCATTCGCTTCGCTCGATTATTAACAAGTCGGCCCTCGGCTTGCGCATGCATAATGTTCAGCTGTTTAAATATAATTATCATTCCAGAAAAGTTCATTTTTTCCCTCTTCTCTCTCTCTCTCTCTTTCTTTCTCTATCGTTCCCACTTTAGTTGTCGTTGCGTTCAACATTTGGAATGAAAAAAAAAAGAAGAGAGAAAAAAAAATGCTATCGGGTGTTCATTTTAAATATCGTTCTCTAATAATGATGATGAGAGGACGATAACAATTACAGTCCATAACGTCAACTCATCGAAATCGAAAAATATCTACCAATATCATTGGTAAAAGAAAAAGAGCCGACAGCGAATGTAATTTAGAAAAATATGTATAGCAAAATGTGTCTCCGTTAGTAAAAGAAGACGTGCTAAATGGAATAAATGCATTAGTTTACGAAATAATTTATCCTTTTTGATACTCTCTACCAATGGCACTGAAATAAAAGCAAGAACGAAAATAAAAATAAAAAAAAAACAGACACAAAACAAAAAAAAAAAAAAAAAAAAAAAGAAAAAGTTACTGCAAGAGAGAATATATACACATAGCAAAGAATGGTACAATATGAACCAAGCCCAAGTGTAAATATCGATATGGGTGCCGCGAGATTGTTTAAAACCAATCAATTGAAAATTGCGTACATGAAATTCGAAATCGAACTCATAAAATGCTCATTAATGATGTCTTTTTCATTTCTCTGTCCAGTTTTATGTATTTTCCAATTAATTAAAAACAAAAAAGTATAAAAAAAAAAACGACGAAAATTGTGCGTTATGTCAAGGATGAATGGGAATTAACGCAACTTGAGAATTCATCGAGAAGGAGATCTAATGGGAGCAAGAGACATAAAAAAAGAAAAAGAGAGAGAAAGGGAGAGAGAGAGAGGGAGAGAAAGAGTGAGAGAAAAGAAGACACTGAGTGAGAGCGATTGGATTAAAGTGTGCATGCATCAAGCGATTGCGAATGAAATTAATTAAACGAAAATTAAATACCTTTTAGCAGTTAAAAGTACTGAGTGACCGACCTTTAAAATCAGCGCATTTCAGCCTTGTGACATATGCCCGCTTGATGTCACTCTGTCTTTCTCGCACTTTGCCATGTTATTCTACAAAACAAAACGTTGACTGCAAGCGCATTAAATACTAGTTTTTTATTTTATTTTATTTTATTTTTATATTTTTTTTTTTTCGTATTTCTTGTTTTATTCTCTATTCTTCGTATTTCGTATCGTGTTGTCTCTCGTCGTTGCTTTAATTTATAAATATTTCCGCAGTTTAAGTCCTTTGAAATAGAAAGCTGTAAAAGTGCAAAGGATTGCTTTAGCTTGAAGTATCTATGGCCATCGTATCGAGGAAATAACATCGAGAAAGCGAGAGAGAAAGAAAAAACGAACATTTTTATTCACGTTTTTATATCATATCTCGTGCAAAACGGTTAACTGTCCTTTGAACTTGTATAATTGCTTTTTTTTCTTCTCTTTTCTATTTTGTGTTCGCCTTTCTCGCTCCGTCTCACCTCTCTACACTTGCTTCTTTCATTTTGCCAAAGCAACGCTTTTCTACTACTTAGCCTGGGTCTTTTTGTTTATGGCACACCATCGCCACACACACTCTCTCTCTCTCTCTCCCTTTCTCTCTCTCTATAGACAGAGAAAAACCACTTTGCAATTGAAGTATCTTTTGAAAAGTATCTATGCTTAAGCTGTTCTCCGTACGCTCTTTTGTTACGCTTTTGCACACAAGAAATGAATTAACAACTTTTGATTTCGAGTCGATTGTCAGCCATTGTCGCCTTTGTAATGGAATCACTATTACCAGACTCTGTACATTTCACCCAACTTGGCTAACTCATCCCTATCAATCTACACACACACACACAACACACACACACACACACACACACACACACACATACACACAAACACACACAAAAATTTGTTCCTCTCGCACTTTTCCACGTTTATGGGGTTCTATGGTTCACATTCCATAGCATTTTTGTCGCTTTATTTATTCAAACTGTTCGGTCGAACGTGCATATTGCCATGACAATGATTAGAAATAGATTGGTTGTTCATTGCAAAAATTTGTTGTGTTGCTCAGCATCATCATCAATGGACGTCAGATAAAATCTCTAAAATGATATTACATCAGTTTTGGAAAGACAGTTCGCGACCAAAACAAGCAACAAAACCCAACTGGAAATGTATTCTTAAATGAGAAGAGAGAAAAAAAAAAAAAAAAGATCATTGTCAGTGATTATATTCGCATTCGCGTGTCATTGTGTGAGACTGAGTCCTTTTTTTTTTCTTTTCTTTTCTTTTCTTTTCTCTTCTTTTCATTTCATTTCTCTTCTATTCGTTTACTGCGTACATAAGGTGGAAAATGTGATCTCAACGTCTGGCACCCTCTTTCTCTTTATTTCACTTTCTGTCTCGCTATCTCACCAACTTTGCCCTCTTTTTTGACGTGCTTGAACGTGAAATCGTCTTATGAGTCAATTTGTGTTATCATCGTAAACATGTTGAGCAAATCGCTTTACTGATATACCAATATAAACACTCACACACACCCACACATACCTCGACACACACACACACACACACTCACATAAGGACCAATGTTCATAAAATGAAAACCAACAAGCAATTGACCTTTTTCAGTAATTGTATTAAATTAAGCATACATTATATGTTCGAAAGCAGAAAAATTAGACGAACAAGATGAACAGAGCTAGAAAAAAAAAAATGAACATGCTTAATAGAATCATTTAGTTTGCACATAACATTCCAATGCATAGTTTATCTTGTTCATTGTCTTGTTATTTGTTTCTGTTCAGCTAACGTCAAATTGATGCTCATCATTTTGAAAATGTTTCAAAGTCAAAGTCTCCATGGTATTCGCTCATCCCGCAAACAAAAATAACAAACAACTTTACATATTTTGCATTTCCGTAACACATAAGATACTAATATTAACGAACAATGAAAGCATATTTTAAAAAGCTTTCGAATGAAAAGGGAAAACAAGCAAAACGACAAGTTGAAAAAGAAAAAGAAAAAGAAGAAGAAGAAGAAGAAAAGAAGAAGTCGACAATGATGCTGATGATGACGATAATGATGATGATGATGATGATGGTGGTAGTGATGGTGGTGATGATGAAGAAGACGAGGACGATGACGAAGACGATGATGATGATGAAGAAGAAAGAAAGAAAGATGAAGAGAAGGAAGAATACGAAGAAAAACGGAACTTCTCTTACGTTATCTACATTCAGGATGGATTGGATTATGATGTAAGACGAAATGTTTCTACTCTATTTGAAGGCATAACAAAAGACGCCTTTTTTTCTCCCCCATTAATATGGCAAGTGAGTATGAGTGGCATTGTGAAAGAGGAGATTTTCATAATTTGATTGTCGATAATGTAACTCTCATACAGAAGAAAAATAAGTTAAAGGCAATAGCGCAATGGTAAAAAGAAGCATTGGCCAAAGCCTCATCTATTGAATTCAAAGAGAAAACCGATCCAAATGAAAATGTACACGGTTTCGAATGGCTTTCCATTCGCAATATGATTCTGAATCGCCCAATGTGTGTAACCGAGAGCAGCTTTCCGTTCTGTTATCGTTGGATTGCAATTTGAAAAAAAAAGAAGAAGAAGGAGATGAAGAAGAAGAAAGAGATGAAGAAGAAGAAAAAGAAGAAGAAGAAGAAACAGAAAAGTCGATGAAGGAGATGAAGAAGAAAAAGAGAGAAAAAAAATCGAAGAATTGAAATGAAAACGAAACGATGCGAAAGAGAAAGAGCGCATTGAAGTGTCATGACGAAATGCCAAGATCCATTTATGTTTAAGAAAGAATGAATAAGAATGAGAAGAAAATGAAAAAGCAGGGAAAGGACGGAAAAACATTCTCTCAAACAATTGAAAATTAGATTGGAAAATACCATGTAAAATAATTCGTTTCGTATTTTGATTGTGATGTACACAAACGTACACGTGCTTTTACTTTTATGTTGCTTGATTTTCATCGTCTTCGAAATCCAAACGGTGAAAATAGAATATAAAAGAAGCAGAACAGAATTTTTTTCACAAAACAACGGGTTTTCTTTTTCTTCTTTTTCTTCTTCTTCTTGTTCTTTTTCTTCTTTTTCTTCAACGAACATCATTCTCATACATGCAGCAATTCATGTATACAATCTTTATTGTTGTTTATAAATTAAATACGAGGGAAAATCCTTTGAAGTTGACATTTATCGATCCTTATATTGTGTTGGCAAATCGAATAAAAGTGAAACACTGTAGCCTCTCATATGTCACTCATGCATCGCTTTATATGAAGAAAATCGCCAAATGAAATAAAATAAAATAAAATGAAATAAAAACAATGATAAAAGAGAGTGTTTGTGAGTGTGTGTGACAGAGAGAGAGAGAGAGAGAGAGAGAGAGAGAGAGAAAGAGAAAATAAATAAAGAAATGGAAACAACATTTCGTTGGGTCCGGGGAATACGTGTTTTGTTTTTAATTGTGATTTTCTTTATTAAAGTGTCTGTTGCTAGTGTTTGTCATATTTCGTTTCAATTCAAATGACAAGCTTTGTCGTTTGTTTCACAAAATAAATTTAATATGAATAGCAAACAAAGTCAAAATCTGGCGCACATATGTCATATTTTGGTTGGTATATTCGCAACACCCAGTCACTCATAATGTCAATTTACATTTTGCTTGCCCGACGTGCACTTCTCTTCACTCTCCTGCTCTTCTTTTTTTCTTCTTTTCTCTCACTCTCACTCTCACTATCTTTCTTGTCTCATTTTATATTTCTCTTCTTCCTCTCTCTCTCTCTCTCTTCCTCTCTCTCTCACTCTCTCTCTCTCACTCTCTCTCTCTCACTCTCTCTCTCCTTCTTTCTCATTTGTCGTTTCTCTTTCATTCAATATTTTTCACCGCAATTTTTTTTTTCTTCGTTTTTTTCTTCTTTCGTTTCAACTCAATGCCACCCCATAGTATGGCCTTATTTGTGAGACAGAGGACGAATAAAAAAAAAAATCGCTCAACATTTTGCTTATTAAATTTTCGAACGATTTTGTTACAGTAAAATATATAAAGCAGCCACAACCCTGAATGGTACAATAAAGTGGTTTGAAAAATATCCGAAATAAAATAAGTGGCTAAGGCACAACAACCCAATACATACATACATTCGACCGAAAATAGAGAAAAAAAAACAACAACAACAACAAGCGAAATTTATATGGAACAACAAGCCTGTGATTTCAATCAAAAGTGCGGATAATCGTTGATTTTTATTCGAGAGAATATAACCGTATTGCAACTTTGTTTGTTTTAACGTAATCGTTATTTTTATCGCATAATTTTTAAGCGGGGTTAAACGCTATTCAATTTACTTTCGACCACATTTTACAGTTACCATAATGCTATATCCTTGATGTGGTGCTCTGAATTAATTTTTTTTTTTCGCCTCTCTCTCTCTCTCTCTCTCTCTTTCTCTCTCTGTTTGTATTATTCGTCAATGATTCGAGTGCCCTATTTGAACACACACATTGAATCTTATTGTTTTGCTCGTTTTTTTTATTCGAAACAAAAAGTGTCAGTTTTCATTTGTGTTGTATTATTCGAATGCTTTGGCGCGTAGTTTCAGTTTCGCCAATGTAATATATTCACAATTAGACTAGAATTGTTCTACCATATGCTCAAGCGTAGAAAAAAAAAATTGAACATACGTCTATGATGGCTAAAAAACGATTTGTTATCCTGAAGAGTTCTGTGTTACCCTTAGAAGGAGGGAGAGAGAGAGAGTGAGTGAGTGAGTGAGTGAGTGAGAGAGATAGAGAGAGAGAGAGAGAGAGAGAGAGAGAGAGAGAGAGAGAGAGAGAGAGAGAGATAGAGAAGACAGAGACAGAAAGGCATCAGCATCAACGGCAGCAGTTAAAAATGAATAACTAAACCTACAAAGCAAAACCGCATACGAGAGGTGAATTATTGCATACAAAACAAGAAAAATGAACGGTAAATGGTTTGTGAATCCTTTTGGATTTCGGTCATTCATAGAAATAGGGTTTTCAATACCGAATCTCTATTTGCTATCTGGCAAATATTTGTGTATCCATTGTCGGGAATACTTTCATCCTTTCATCAGTTTATCCTTTCATATGCTCTCCGCTCCCGTCCCCCGCCCCCCTCATCTCTCTCTTATTCGTCCCCTTTCTCCCTTGTTCTGCCACGGTCTTGTTCATATTGTATTATTCTGTCTCTTTTCGAATTCATTCATTCACCAATTCTATTATCACGTTAATGGATTTCAATGAAGACCTCCATCTATCTATCTGTCTATCCAAACAATTAACTGTTCAATTTAATTACAAGCAAAATCGAACTAATTCAATGAAAAGTAAAGACATTATTTGGATAGAAAAGTAACAACGCCCAATTGTGTTGGCCATCCGGCTGTGGATTTTCATCGACTTTGTAATTTAGATGCGTAATGCAAACGATAACGTAATTTGGCAATGTGCGTACGTTATTTGAACACAGAATAATCATTATTGTACGAAAAGCAAGCAATCTCTCTCTCTCTCTCCTTCTCTTTCTCTCTCTCTCTTTTTCGATTTCTATCCTGGAGTTGAATGTGGAAATAAATGTTTCAGTTAAACCGAAAAACACAAGAATGGAAAATGATGATGTTGATGACAACAACAAGAACAAGGATCGAATGATACAGCAGCAATTTCAAAAGCATGGCTTGTTTTCTGCGTAAATATTTTGGGTTATTTAAAACATAAGAATGTACAAGGAACTCGAGAACATTAGATGTGAAATGAGAGAGATTGAGTTCGTTTTTTTTTTTTTTCATCCCCATCAACATACCAAAATCTCAAGTACATGAATAACTAACCCAACAAAGAGCGTACGGTTCACCTTCGGCGGAATGAATTTGAAAAACGTGTCAATTCGTTGAGTGCCATATGATAGACTGGCTTAGTATAGTACCAAGTTACAAGCATCAAAGAGACTCGGCACAATGATGGAACGCAATGGAAATGTTTTTTTTTTTTTTCTGTTCTTATTCTTGTTCTGCTGTTGTTGTCTCCTCTGTGACGATGATGATGATGATGGTGATGATGGTGATGCAGTTGTTGAAACCAATGAATGGTTGCCAGTTAAAAATGAAATGATGCTCGTTTCACCCATTTCTGGCATTCTCATAGTGAATGCGGAAAGGTAACGACATCCAAAAAAAAAAAAAAAACATATATAAAAAGATGAATAGTTAAAGACAACATTGCCGATTGACGAGAACATCACAAAACGAGCGAAACATCAAAACCGAGAGTTAGTTCGAATACCTTTTTGCCCGATAGCGAAAATTTTTTAATTCCATTGTTCGCCTTGCAGCAACAACAGCAGCAATACAACAACGCAGATAAAGAGACAAAGTGAATAATAATAAAAAAAGAAAAATAAAAAAAAAAATCTCGGAATGTTGTTGAATTAAATCCCTTTTCATTGTCAATAAACCACCTCTTTATCGAACTCACTCCCTTTGCATTGCGCATACTATCATGCATATATATTGTTATTCTTGTTGATTTGTTTCGCATTTGCCGCTTGTAAGCCGCCTTTTGATTTATACCTCTTTTAGCTACTGCTCAAAAATTCTGTCTCTTTTTCACATTCATTTCAGTCTGTCTATTTGAATATTGCACATCGGCACACGTTACATTTCAACTTTGCTCTCTTACATTTCGATCTCTTTTGAAGCATACAAATAAACACACACACACACACACACACTAATATTCACACAGGAATGCGTAAATGCATGGAATTGTCGGTCGCATAATATACGCAACACATATACTTATATAGAGTTCAAATCGCTGTATTAATTTCTATGTTTATAATTGTGGCATAGTGAATATTTGAAGCCGGGAGACAGAAGAGCTGGCAATCAAATCAAAACAAGGGGTGAATTTACGGTGCATGTACTCGTCATTTCGACCAAAAGCACCAAAGTTTCATGTCGTTTTTTTCTCTTCCTCTCTCTCTCTCTTCCTCTCTCTCTCTCTCTTCCTCTCTCCCTCTCTCTCTCTCTCTCCCTCTCTCTCTCTCTCTCTCTCTCTCTCTCTCTCTCTCTCTTTTCCTCTCTCCCTCTCTCCCTCTCTTTCTCACTCATCGAAACCCACTTTTTCTCTTTCACTCACACTTGAAATGTGTCATGTCTAGTTCATGCAGTTGATATGTGTGTATATGTATATATAAAACGTCGTACATTTTATGAACACAAAACATAAAACATAAAACCCTAACATTTCATTTCTCGTTCGAGATTTCCATTTTTGGGGAAAATCACCGAATTACCCGTTGGCATGTGTTCGTGTTCACTTTCTTCACATTAACTATATACCATTGGCAACAATAACAGCTTTGTCTACTTAGAGACAATGGCCAAAAACCGTTGCAACATTTTCGAGTGGCTTAAATCGAATAATATTTGCCCGGGAAGCAAGCAAGCAATATACGAATAAATGAACACACGGCAAAGGATTATTTCTATCATTGGGCATAAATACACCAAGGCAAACCATATTAAAATAGATAAAGATAGAGTAAATGAGATAGAGTAAATGAGATAGAGAGAGAGAGAGAGAGAGAGAGAAAGAAAACGACAAATAGAGTGCGAAAGAAAGAGGAAGAGAGAGCGGGAAAGACATAGAGAAGGAAAGAGACACGTTTACCACCATACTATTTGTACGAATGTTCATTACTTTTTAATTCCAATTTCTGCAGTCGCATATATACGCACATTTGTTGTTAGAATGCAACAGTACCGAGATTTTACACTTTACATAATTTATGAAACCGAAATCTTTGTAATTCGCTTGCTTAGAAATATTGCAGATTAGTGGCACGATTGAATGAGTGGCATCGCTGTCTTCGCTCTTGTTCCATTTCTCTCTCATTCCCCGTCTTTCTCCCTTTCTCTCTCTCTCTCTCTCTCCCTCTCTCCCTCCCTCTCTCTCTCTCTCTCTGTATATCTCATTTTTTCTGCCTTTTCTCCACTGTCTCTCATTCTCTCTTCCGCTTCCTTTTCGAAATTTTCCCTTCTCTCTTTCTCATGCCAATGAATTTGCACCGCTTCCCGAATTTAATATAGAAATTCATTAAAAATTGAAGCAAAACTTCCACGTCAATGGATTAGCCATTCGAAAAGCTAATTTTCAACATTTCTTCTTTATCGTCGGATGAACTTTTGTTCATTTTCAGCACCGTTTAATTTCAATGTATACAATTTTCGTCGGGCAATCCACCAGTCAAATGTAACTTGTGCACATAGAATTTTCGGTTGAAAATTTTGATGGGCAAAAAAAAAAGGAGAGCATTGAGCACAATTTATGCAATGCCATTTTAAGTGATATACAGTATACATATTTATTTGTGTAGAATTTTGTTTTTTTTTTCTGTTTTTTTCTTCCCTTCATATTCTTTTGCCATGTGGATTCCATGGAATTCCATTTTAGCTCAACGAATTTCTTGCCATCTTCACCTTTATGCTATTTTTTATTTTGTTTTGTTTTGTTCCTGCTTTACTTGCGGACTTTGGATATTTCGTTTCGTCCATCGCATTTCGCTGAAGTCAGTGCCAGTAAACCATTGAGCATTTTTAATTTGTGCCTGTTTCTGTAGCTCTATCTCCCTCTCTCTCTCTCTCTCTCTCTCTCTCTAACTCTCTGTGTGAAAATTGTTTGATTAACATTTAAAATATTTTCGAAAATTTGTTTTTTATTGTTCTCTCGCGCACTTGCATACTCTGTATTTTATTCATTTAAAAGTTTTATATTCACTTTTAAATATGGCTGGAGTGCCTGAATGCCACAATATATATATATTCGATGCGTGCCCGTTTTCTCGGTGTGTTTATTTGTTTTTTGTTTCTTCATCTTCTTCTTCTTTTCGTTCCCTATCCGATTTCGGTTTTAAGAATGCGAATGATTTTTAAACATGCCTTTCTTGAATGTTGTTGCTTTTTTATGCATTGTAATGGCCTCTTTTGCACTTTTTTCCATGTTTTTTTTTGACATCATCCACAATGCATCAATGAGGTCCAATTGGAATTGGATTATTATATTGAATTGTTAAAAATGTGGCCAATATGCTGACTCGACAATCTGATCTCAGCGATGCAATGAAAACAAAGTCTTTTTTTTTTCTTCTTGAAAACAGTAAAATGAAATGGGCATGGAACGCATCTCGAAACCACAAATATATCGCGACATCAGCCGATTCAACAAAAAAGGAAGGAATTAACCATTCTTTCGTAAAACTGACCATTCGATACACATTTGCAATGCATTTTTAGGCAAGTTTTGTCCCATACTTTTAGTGAACAGTAGAGAAGGAGAGAAAGAGAGAGAGAGAGAGAGAAAGAGAAAGAGAGAGAGAGAGAGAGAGAGAGAGAGAAAGAGAAAGAGAAAAAAAAATCAACAATTCAGCTGAAAGTGACATTTACGGAAGATGTTATGGATATCATCGAAGTTTTGATTTTTCAATTTTACTCTGTTTATGTTTTTATTTTGCAATTTCAGCGAGGATTCGGGGTTTGTTTTTGAACTTTGTAACAAATGCAATCGTTGAAAATGAATGGCGAATCCGAAAAAGAAGAGAAAAAAAAAATGAATTGTCAAGACTGCCTTTTCAAGTGAACACCATCTGTTTCTGGCTAAAAAGAAGGAAAAAAAAAATTCGTAAGCAATTTTTTAAATAGCTTCTTGAGTTCTATGTTGAACCTGTACACAGTTTACATATTAATTTTTTCCACTTTTTTTCTGTATTGTGTGTGTGTGTGTGTGTGCATATTCATTGAATGAGACCTCCGCAGAAGCTCAACGAAACTAGAGAAGAATAAGAAGAAGAAAAAGATAAAAAAAGCAAGGAATTTACAAGGGAGCGAAAAAAAAAGAGAAAACCTTGAATGTTTATTTGCAGCGATAACCATGAAACCAAGTTAGCGAATTAGAACAGCAACTACAACAACAACAACAACAACAGAAAAATAAAGACCGAGCACATAAACCGATCAATAGCGAACAGATATCATCGAATCGTATCATTGATTCACTGTAGTTCGATTAAATAAACACTTACGTATATACGAAGAGACAGACAGAGTGAGAGAGAGAGAGAGAGAGGGGGGGGGGGAGAGAAGAAGGAGGATGAAGGGAGTGTGAGAGAAATATACCGAGAATATGAGAGTTGAGCTTGTTTGCTTGGGCAGATTGAAAAACAGCAAATCGTGTGAAAAGAAACGAAATAATTGTATGTAATGCGTTATAAGAAAGAATCGAATCGAATCGAATTGAAATACAAGACAATCATCACACAACATTGGAACGCAGTCCATTGCAAACCAAACAATAATAATAATAATGAAAATAAAAACAACACAAACAGAAAATGAAGAGAGAAAGAGAGAGAGAGAGAGAGAGAGAGAGAGAGAGAAAAACAACAAAACATACTCACTCAGAGAGCTCAAAACGTAAAATATTGAAACGGGAAAAAGTGGACGCATATGCGCACTATGAAATGGCATGTACTCGAAATTAAATAAAAAACCAATTTTCGTTTTTAACTGTATTTGTTAACTTTAATTTTCTTTTGAACTCAAATACTGTGAAATGGCATCGACTGTGATGGCGAAGGAACAGGCACAGCATAGTTAAAGTGAAAAAAAAAAGATGAAAAAAATATACGCACACACAAAATCGCAATAATACACAAAAAAGAGAAAAAAAAAATCAAGTCGATTTCAAGCGCAAGACGCTTTTTGGCCCAAAATGAACACAAAAAAAAAAAAGAAAAAAAAAATTATCCCTCATTCGCTTCTTCTTCCAATGAAAACTTGAATTTGATAGTGAAATTAATTGTAATGATATTGCGAATTTTAATTAGTTTTCGCTTCGGCACGGCAATTCGACAAAATTCATAAAGTTTTCTTTTTCTTTACTTCTGTGATTGATTGAAGTGGCATTTTTGCCATCGCAACGAAGGGTGACAAATGAATATGTGTAATGCGATGCTGCTACATTTGCTGCTGCTATTTTTGTGCACTTTTCAACTCTCACGAATGGAATCTTCATTGCATTTGCCAAGTTTGGTGTCCGGGTTAGAACGTTTTTTTTTTTTTTTTTTTCTTTTTTCGACAATGTTTTTTTTTTCATTTTTTTTTTTTTTTGTTCGTTGAAAATGTGAAACGGTTCGAAACGCATATTTGATATGGTCGACGCGAAGGTAATATGGTGGAAGTCGTGTCGAAGTATCCACATATTCCTTTTTTTGAGGAGCAGAGACAGAACGATGGAGAAAGAGTCAGAACTCGGGAGAAAGAGACAAATTGATGGAAAAAAGCGAAAATGAAAGAGAGAGAGTCTCTCTCTCTCTCTCTCTTTCATTTTCGCGAGAGAGAGAAAGAGAGAGATAGAGGAAGAATGAAAGAAAGAGAGCAATTGAACGAGAAAAAGAGAAGAGCAAAAGGGAGTGAGAAGCGACAGAAAAAAAACCAATTAAAATATTTTCGTTGCTCATTCAAGCTCTGTATGTTTGCCTCATTTTACTCGCTCGCTCTTCTCATTTTGTGTACATTTGCCATAGAATAAAGAAGAAAAAAAAAAAATGCTTGGCTCTTCGGTTCACGGTGTTTCACTTGTGCGAGCTAAAAATGTGCACGGCTAATATGTTTCGTTATTTTTATATTTTGTTTCTTTTTTTTTGCGCTTCAACTTCTTCTTCATCGTCCTCGCATTATTACGATGAATTTTTTTTTTTTGTGCTCTCCTACTTTGCTCATTCGGCACTGTTTTCAACAAGTTTATACGCAATCAAAGCTATGACTACGACTGATGATTTTGAAGCTAGTGCATCGGGATGTTTGCTTGTTGTTGTTGTTTCTTTTCTTCTTCCTCTTCTTCTTGTTGTCGTGTGCGAGTATGAGTCGTGTGTCGAATTTTTTTTTTTTTTTTTATTTTATTCTCATTTTTATGGTTATGCACTTTTCATTTTAGTCGGTGTTGTGTAAAATTGCGATTCCTTTCGTTACATCTCGCAATATTTATATATCAGTTGGCTGTCGGTTTTACCATTTCTTTCGCATTAGATGAAATGAGTTTTGGCTACTCGGTAAAACGACTATGAAGAGTGCAATGAGCGCATATTCTTTAGCAAGAGCAATTTGGTATATATATATATATTTTTTTTTCCATTACCATCGGTCGTTTATTGGTAGCGTTTATTCACTTTGCTGGTCGATTGAATTTCTCACATTTCTTTACTTTGCCCATAAGCAGAGAATATATTTGGATGCATTGTGATGCTCAGCTATAGGTAGGATTTGAACACCTTTGAAAAAGCCTTGCATCTATAAATGGATATCAATAGTTGCTGAAGTTAATTCTAACTGATCAATACAACCATACATATCCTCTGTTTATAAAGCGAACGCACACCAAAGCGAAATTTAATAAGTTCAAAGTGAATTTTCACTCTTCTTCTCACTCTGCTTTTCCCTTTTTTCTCTTTCTTTCTTTCTTTCTTTTTCTTTTTCTCTTTTTCTCTTTCTCTTTATCATTTAATATTTTCTCTAACACTCTTAGTCGCAATATCATTCTCTCACTCTCTCTCTCTCACTTTTTCTCTCTCTCTCTCACTCTCTCTCTCTCTCTCTCTCTCTCACTCTTTCTCTCTCTCTCTCTCACTCTTTTTCTCTCTCTCTCTGTCGTTCTCGTTCAATTTTTCGTTGATAGCTTTGCCGTCTATATCTGTGCTCATCTTTTGTTCACCATTTGACTGGATTTCACACACAATATCGACGGTTCGACTTTGCCATTATAATAATTTGATAGTATCGCGCGGCACTCTCATTATTTCGAGAATCTTTATACTCGGTCTTCTTTTACTACTTTACCATCAACGATGCACGCATATAATATATCCCATATCGACCTTTTGACTCTATTGAATTGCTACCTCGAAATTGCTCTTTCTCTTTCTTTTTCTTTTCCTTTTTCTTTCTATCTAAGTATCTCTTGTCTCTATCTTTCTCTCTCTCTCTCTCTCTCTCTCTCTCTCTCTTTCTCTCTTTCTCTCTTTCTCTGTTTTTTCTTCTTTCTGACTGGTTCATTTTTCTTGCAATTTTTTTTAACTCTTTTTTAGCTGTTTTTTTTTTTTCATGCTCCTTCTTTCAATTTACCCAATCTCATTGCTTAGAACAATTCGATCAAACGTTAAAATAGACACACGGAACGAATGTGAGTGGTTTAAACAGTCACATCAAATGTAAAATATTCTGCACTCGATAGATAGAGAGTTTGAGATCGATCGTTCAACAGAAGAAGTGAAAAAAAAAATTAAAAAGAAAAAAAAAAAAAAAAAAAAAACGTTGTAATGTTGAAAATGTACATCTCGAAAAGAAGATTATCCAATGTGTGTTTGCAAAAGGTTGTGCTGGCTAAGTAGGAAATGATGAGAGAGTGAGAGCAGCTTCAAAGAAGTACCAGCAACGAACAAAAAAGAAGAAAAAAAAAAAAACACGCACCGATAACAAACCGTGAATGAATATGGCGTGCGCGCACGTGTAGACCTTTTTCCCTTGGCTTCGATGCCAGTATGTGTGTGTGATTTGTAATCACAGCTTTCGACACAACTACTGTTCGTAAGTTTTGTGTGTGTAATTGGTTTTTTTGCTGCTGCTGCTGCTGCTGTTGCTGCTCATTCACCGACTCGCGAGTCTTTCGCTTTTGTTTCGAATGTGTGTTTTTGCGTTGATTCGTTATGGCCAGAAATTGCTTTTCTTGCCTGTTAAGTCGATCATTGTTTTTTGTTTTTTGTTTTTTTTTTTTTATTTTTTTGCACTTCCACCCATCTAGTCTCGCATATTAGAGCTTGCTACTGGCGTTTTGTTTGAAGTCGTCGTCGTTATCGTCATTTTCTCGTTTGCGACGCGCAAGGCTCTCTCTCTCTTTCTATCTCTCGCTCTCTCTCTATCTATCTATCTATCTATTTCTCATTTCACGCTTTCTTTCGCATTTTGTACAAATACTCAATTTTTTTTTTTGTTTGTTTGTATTCGATTCGATCTCATTTCGATTGTATCAAGCGAAGCGTTTGCCGGCGCAAATTTTTCCAATACCAATTTCCGTCTTGTAAAATCGTACACATTATTTACTTTAACATGAATTCAATATATGTACAGAGAGCGAGAGAGGAAGAAAGAAAGAGAGAGAGAGAGAGAGAGAGAGAGAGAGAGAGAGAGAGAGAGAGAGTGCCAAGCAATTACACATTTCAACTGAAAATTAAATGTTGGCTGACTGATTAAGGGCAAAACACATTTTTAATTTAAAAACAAGCGAAAAATCAGCAAAAGAAGAAGAAGGAGGAGAGAGAAAAAACAATACAAACTAAAAAAAAAACAACAAATTATTATTGTATGTACATGAAATCGGGCTGTTCAATCAAAAACAAGTCAGTGATTTGCAGACAGATCTACGTATTCCACATCGTGCCTCGTCACATCATTCAATGAGAACAGAAGTCACCGCCTTTCAGTTGCGCCAAAAAATATTACCAAAAAAAAAAAAGAAAAAAAATCCAAAAAAAATGATCGATGCTAACGAAGTAACGGTTTCTTTTTGCATCAAAAATTGGCCTTAGTGTGTGTATGTGTAAGAGCAAAAAGTAATCATTTTTCATTTAGCAATAAGATAATTTTCATTGTCATCGAATTTTTAACAGTTACCATTTCCATCTCTTTCACACTAATTCATTGCACAGCAATGTCAGACCGTTTAACCTGCATCAATATACATTTTAATTGTTTTCTCTATCATATATTCTTTTCATCGGGCTGTTGCACGCATGCAAAATATGAAATACGTCGTATGATGATGACGACGACGACGATGTCGACGGTGGTGATGATTATGATGATGATGATGGCGGTGGTGGCGACGATGGTAATGGCAGAGAAAAAGCGGCGTAAGTTGAAACAGCAAAAAAAAAAGGAGGTGAAATGAGTACAACAAGAGCGGAATCAGTAAAACTTTTTGTTTTTGTTATTGTTGTTGCTGCTGCTGTTGTTTCATATCAATTCTTGTTCATGTACATGCATTGAAGCTTGTTAAGCTGTTTAAGCCTGCGGCTATTCTCATTTGTCCTAATTTTAATATTCAGCAAGTAGCAGTGAACAATGTTTCTTTCTTTATTTTCATATGCATATGCGATACATTATAAAAACTTGATGAAAAGAAAGATATTAAAAAATGCCAGTGTTACAATGTGGAAAAATTAAACAGCAATGAAGAGAGAATGAGAATATAAAAAAACTAAAAACAAAAACAAAAACAAAAAAAAAAATAACAACAAAGACATCAACAGCAACAGCAACAACAACAGAAATGGCAGTGCTTCAATGCAGCAACGAAACGGAGAAATGGTTAAGTAAACACTACATGTGTTTAAATGGGTATTTTTGAATTAAATCGCTTGTTTGTGATAAACGGAATGGCCCAAAACATTTGAGAAGGCAATTTGAGAGACGATCAACATTTGAGATGGCAAAACAACGACGATGGTTATGTTAGTGGTGGTGGTGGCGGCAGCGGCAGCAGTGGCGGCAGTGGTGGCGGTAGTGGTGATGACGCCGGTATATCAGTGTTGCATTTTGGCCAATGTGTAAGTGAACAAGAGATGAAATACAAATACCATTTTCAAATGCGAATTAAAGCATGACCGCGCTTGCAAAAGGTCTATAAAGTGAATAAATGAGTGAATGTTGTTGTATGTTTCTGTTGAAAATGGCGAATAGGATGAATTGCAATCTAATTTAACAGCTTATCGACACTTGCTCGGCCGAAAAGATTGAGAGAGACATTACCATCGAGATAGGAAGAGAGAGGGAGAGAGGGAGGGAGAGAGAGAGGGAGAGCGAGAGAGGGAGAGCGAGAGAGAGAGGAAGAGAGAACGAGAGAACGAAAGAGAGAGAGAGGGGAAAAGATAGAAAGCGAGAGAGAGAGAGAGAGAGAGAAGAGAGAGAGAGAGAGAGAGATAGAGAAAGAGAGATCGAGACATTCCACCCGAATCAGGATAAATGTCGGCAAGTTGTACCTTGCGGTGCAATAGAAGCTTGGAAAATTTAATTACCTACTCGACAAAGTACAAATATTTGCTTTCACGAAAAGCACTTCTTGAAATGTAATTAAGTTTTCGAAATCGACTCTCTTTTTCTATCTCTCAAAATTGAGCTTTTTGCATTTCTCTTGCTCTCACTTGGCGTGGGTATTAATTTTTTTTTTTTTTTCATTTTTTTTTTCTTCATTTCATCCATAGTCATCTTGTTCTTCTTTTTCTTTAAATTCATTCAGTTTCCGTAATGTCGATGTGCTACCAACGACCAGCTTGATCTTTGAAGCCGACAGCAGTAGCAAGTGCCTATGCATGAGATGCAAAAAACGACGCAAAAAGAAAAATGTTGGCACAAAATTACCGACAAATTGACAAAATTTCTTAATGTCTTTGTGCATAAATTAACAACGATGTCCATTAAGCGACAACTAAAAACTCTCTCTCCCTCTCTCTCTTTCTCTCTTTCTCTCTCTCTTTCTTTCACTCACTCTCTTTCACTTCATGTTTGTCACTGTGAATATGTCATCAGTTGCAAAGTAAATGAAACGGCTCGCAAAATTGTAAACACGACAACGAAACCGATTTCGAAGAAACCGAAAAGTAACCGCCAAATGATAAATAAATGCACGCCGCAAACAGACACAGAGAGCATAACAAATCCAAATGCAAATACAAAACTGTATCGAAATTCATGCGATCGGAGTCGTCGACATCACATTAATTTTATTAGTGTTTTCATATGATATAGAGCTGGAGAGTGTGAGTGAGTGAAAGAGGTAATAAGAAATTGAATGAGAAAAAAAAAAATATATATATATTTATATATGATGATGAGTTTTCTTCGACGAATCATGCAAATGGCAAATGGTTTTTCATTCGTTTGTTTTCAGTTCATATTTGTTTTTTTTTTTTTTCTTCGTTCTCATTGCCACTTTTCTGTTCCCGTTGCATTTCTTAGATCTTTCATTCAAGTTGAAATAGTTGCGTGTTTTATGCGATTTGCAAATCAGCAATCGTCTTTTCTCGCCGCCCCGTAAATAATTCATATGAATAATAAGAGAAAAAAAAAACAAAAAAATAAATAAAAAAATACAAATTAAAAACTGACTCTATATATCTATCTCAATGATGTTGGAATAATTTTGTTGCCAGTCAAAATACAACGTTTCAGAAGTTCAGAATATGAGTTGAATAACAAATCACATCGTTGCCAATGTCCATATCAACAAAACACATTTTCAAATGCTATATCATTCATTTACAGAGCAAATAAATGCAAGAAAAACAAAACACACAAAGATTGAAGGGAAAAGAACAGAAGAGAGTAAGAGAGTGCAAGAGCGCAAGAAGAAGAAGATGATGATGAAGAAGATGAAGAAGAAGAAGAAGAAGAAGAAGAAGAAGAAGAAAAAAAAAATTGTATGCAGATAAAATTAACTAATCTTTCAGCTGCACTTTATTTCGCTGCTTTAGTCATTTCATGCCTCCCATGTTTATCTTGTGTTTGGCAGTGCGTGTTTTCTTCTCTCGTTAAAATTTGTGCGTTGTTTTCTTTTATTTTTATTTTTTTTTTTTCTTCTTTCCAATCTTTCAAACAAAGTGGTGCTCTCTTTTTACTTTGCTAGCCTTTAATCATTATTCCGAAGTTCAGAAGTTTGCGGGCAACTATGCTGTTCTCATTGAAGCAAAGGCAAAAAAAAAAACACACATCCAGATGCTAATACAGCGATGAGTGATTGACATTGAGAGATAGAGATAGTGCAAGAGTGCAAGACAACGAAAATGAGAGATAGATAGAGGGAGAGAGAGAGAGAGAGTGAGGCAATTTATATGAGCAAAAGAAATACACTTCTCATCTTCAAACGGAATAACGAAGAAGATTGCAAAGCAAAGAATTTATTTGATATTTTAATGTCTAATGTAATCATGCACTCTGCACGGCGCATCTGTAATGGTCGCTTTTTTTTTGTTTTGTTTATGTGTATCACCGTTTTCATTTACTGTTTTTGATTTTGCTGAGTTTTCTTTTTTTTTTTTTTTTTCTTGCCTTTTGTTTATTTATTTCATTTTGTTGTTTTTTTATATTTTTTTTTTTTTTTCTTCTGCTTTTCCATTTTATAAATTTCGTTTCGCTGTTAATAATTAATAATAGTTGCATTCATTCATGATGGAATAAAATGAAAATGGGCATTGGAATGAGAGAAATGAAAATGTGTCTGATGTGTGAGTATATGTAAAGCCGTCATTCATTTGGCCTTTGTGTAATGTAATGTGTCAACGCGAAAATGCGTTTTGTCAAAAGAGCAAAATAAAATACAATTTAAAAGAGAATGAAATGGAAATGAAATGTAAAAACCCGAAAATAAACTCCGACCGAAAAATTTTAACTCTCTGCACATTTTCATCTCATTTACAAAGTCAAAACGTTTCTTTTCATTTTGGACACTTTAACTGTCATCAAAACCCATTCAACAGACGGTTGATTTTTCTGCTGCAAGCAGAGAAAATGAATAAATGAATTTACATTTGAGACTCAGCGAGAGAGTGAGAGAGAGAGAGAGAGAGAGAGAGAGAGAGAGAGAGAGAGAGAGAGAGAGAGAGAGAGAAAGAGAGAGTGTGTGTGAGAGAGATTTAGGTAGAGAAAGAGAGAGAGAGAGATTAAAAGAAATTGCGGCGTCAACATGGGATTCAATCGATGTTTTGTTTGTGCGATGCGTGATTTGTGAGCTACTTAATCCGGAGCATATTTGCTGCTTATTGGCTATTTGTCAACACGCTGTTCGCACTTTGTCTACCTCAATCATTAGCTCGAAGCATCTTGCATTTCCGCCGTCACCGTCACCATTGCCCTCGCCATCGTCATTAATGACAACGTTGTCGTCATTGTTGCCGTTTTTCTTTGGCTACATTGGCAAATGTGCGTCATGAAATTGATTCACATGAATTCAATTCAAACGATACTATCGCTATGTTAACTAGCCCAATCACATTAAACTCTTCACTTAAGAGAAAACAGAAAGATCGATCAAATGAAAATAACAACACGATGGATTAAATGAAATGGCAAGGTTAAATGCGATGATGTTCCATTCATATTTCTTTTCTGGGTCTTTTTTTTTTTTTTCTTCATTTCTTTCTCTTCGGTTCATGTGCGTCTTTCGTTTTGTATTTATTTTCAAACTGGCCGTAATTTTTCTCTCACTCTTTCTTACATTTAATTTGCTTGGAAATTTCATCTAGCGTGATGGATAAAAGTTCACTAAAAGAATGTATGTGTCAAACTCATTCCACAGTTGAATGAAATGATGAAGCAAGGAGAAAAAAACAAATTTAACCGTCGAAAATTATCGTTTTCTTATTAAAAGAATGAAAAAGAGTGAGGGAGAGAGAGAGAGAGAGAGAGAGAGAGCTAGAGAGGAGAAGAAAAAAAAATTAACTTGGTCGTTACCCACACTTAGCATTTGGCCAAGTCTTGATCAAATTGTTGGTATTTGTTGGCTGTTCAGACACGGTTCGAGATCATTTTGATAGTGATAATAATAATAACAATAATAATAATGGATATGGAATATGGGAGAAAAATTGCCTAGGTTAAACGAAAATGATCAAAACCCGCTACATCGACTAATAACGTAACACATAAAGTACAGCCGTTTTCATTTCTTCGTTCGTTACTGTTATTTATTTAGAAAAAAACATTTCGTTACTTGTTTTATATACTCTTCTTCTTCTTCTTCTTCTTCTTCTTTTTCTTGTGTTCATTTTTAGTCATTTCATTCTGGAAATTCCTATGCGTTATGGTTCCCGCATACGAATATTTCAACTCACACGTCTCGCTTACCTTTTAATCAGCATATACACGTATGGTTCGTCCGTCAATGGTTATTTTTTTTATATTCATATTCTCTTCGCAGTTTATCGCTTTCGTTAAATATAGACACTAACGAAGAGAACTAATTAATCTTTATTTGTTGTTTGCCTGTTGTCTTCGTTCATAAACTTCTCTCTCTCTCTGTCTCTCTTTCTCTCTCTCTCTTTCTCTCTCTCTCTCTCTCTCTCTCTCTCTCTCTCTCACTCTCTTTCTCTCTTTCTCTTTCTCTCTCTCTCTCTCTCTCTCTCTCTCTCTCTCTCTCTCTTTCTCTCATTTCTTTGCATTTTGCTCGAAACAAAACGAGAACTTAATAAAACGACAACAATCGAAAGAGAAGCGAGGGAGAGAAGAGAAAATAAAAAAACGATTCTATGGCAATATATTAAATTGCCATCGAAAATATACATTTCGATTGCAGAATGATGATTTTTAACGTATACATCAAAACATAACCAAAATAAATGAGAAAAAGAAGAGTCAAGAATGATGCGCGAGCCCAATATTTAAAAAAAAAAAACAAAAAAAAAAACAAGAAAAAAATGAAGTAAATGAAAAATGATTGGCGATGGAATTAAGACAAAAGACTAATGCAACAACAAACATAAACCAAATGAAAACGAGATTTCAAACTATCAAAAATTCAGAGCGAACCGGGTTGAAATTAATGTGAAACAGAAAGGGAGAGGGACTATGGTGTAGAGAGATTAAAAGCAAAAGAGATCGAGAGAGAGAGAGAAAGAAAGAGAGAAAGAGAGAAAAAAAAGAAGAAAAATTGGACGATACAATCATTGTACCGTACCATACCGGTGTAGTTTAAAGAGCAATAATTGTTCAAACGTTTCACAAATTTAGCTTAGACCAATAGCTCAATCATTTAGTGAAATTGACGATGTTATTTCTGTTGTTATTTTTTTTTTTCTATTGTGCTTATTTGTGTATGTGCGCATGCTATCTATGATTTGAAATAGAAACACGCAGACAAAAAATTCAAAATGCAAGAATTAGTTAGAAAGGAAATTCAAAGAAGCACAAAAAATGCACACACAAAGCGAATAGAAAATATTTTCAATGGGCAATGGGTATTCGATTTTTAGCAAAGCATTCCCCAGTTGTTGTTGTTGTTGTTGTTTGTTTTTTTTTCCATCGTTTGGCTTGTGAGAGTCAAATAGAAACATTTCTGTTCATTCGCGGTTCAGCTGATGAAGTTTACATAGCATTTTGCAATGAATCGAAGTATGTAATGAATGAAAAAGATAAAGAGATCGAGAAAGAGATAAAAAGAGAGATACCGCGAGATAGAGCGAGATGAAGAGAGATGGAGAAAGGTGGAGAGAGAGAGAGATAGAGCCAGAGCGAGAGAGATGGAGAGAGGTGGAGAGGTGGAGAGATAGAGAGATAGAGAGGTGGAGAGATAGAGAGATAGAGAGAGAGACAGAGAGAGAGAGAGAGAGAGAGAGAGAAAGAAGATGACGAAGAAGAAGAAGAAGAAGTCATCATTCGAAAGGCATATCAATGTTGATCATGTCATGTTGATATCAAATCATATATGCCAAGCATAAGAACATGGTGTGCATTTCAAGTGTTTTAAATGCATCAATGATGTAAACTGCAACCAAGTAGGTATATTAATCATTTATCTGCTTCATCTTCTACGCAATCGATGATTCTTTGACAGCCATTTTAGCATTTTGAATTTGTAAAAAAGCAATTTAACTCTCTGTCAATTCAATATAAATAATACTGATTATGTAAACCATTTTCCTGGGAATTGCATTTGATGAAGGGATAATTGAGAAATATTAAATTAAACGTGAGTACGAGATGGATTTATATTGATAGAGAGAAATGATGTGTAAAAGAGAAAAAACAAAAAAAAAAAAAAAAATGAAGTGGAATTCAACATATTCAAGAAAAGTGCAACATATTCAAGGAATTCCGACAATTTTCACTCAAAAATTAATTTCATTCAAACGGAATTACCGTTTAAAAGTATGTAGTGAAAATACTATTTACCAATGCTTATGAATAAAAAATGAAAATTCAAACTCTGGATTCTCAGGTGATTGGTGCATTTGAGAAGACAGTTAAATAATCACACTAGCGCGCACGCTCACCAGACAATAAGAAAATGTGATTTCTTTTTACTAATTGGCATTTCTCAATACCTTTACGCTTTGACAAGCAAAACCGTTCAAACGATGTTCATTCCAATTTCCTTTTGCCTTTGACAATGTTTTTTTTGTTTCTATCCCCATCTCTTTCTTTTATTCTCTCTCTTCTTTTTTCTGTTCTTTCTCTCTTTCTCTCTTTCTCTCTTTCTCCCCTCTCTCTCTCTCTTTCTTTCTTTCTTTTTCTCTCTCTCTTTGTCTCTCTCTCTCTCTCTTTCTCTCTCTCTTTCTCCCTCTCTTTATCTCTCACTCTTTCTCTTTCTTTCCCTCACTTTTTGTTCGCTCATCGTTCTTGTCTTACTTCATCTCGATTGTTTGTTGCCTGCCAATCTTGTTCCCTCTTTATCGTTTTATCCACAAAATGTTATGACCATCTAGCAACATTGCAATGAGGCAAACGAGACACAAAAGCGTGGAAATGGCGAGCGAGACAGAATAGAAAAAAAAAACGAAAAAAATAACGAAAATATATAGAAAATTCGCAATTGAACGAATGTTTGTACGCTCTGTGAAGTCCAAATGGATTATTACCAATTCCAGCTGCATCGGCGCATTGCACGTGAACCATGCGTGTGCGGTTCTATCGCCACGAACAATAATATCGGACCGATGAAAATGTTAATAGAAAAAAAGCATCAGCATCATCAACAACAACAACAACAACAATAATAACAACAGCAAATAGAAACTATCAAGAAGAAGGCAGATGAAACATGTCGATTTTCCAACAAGAATATGTTCAATTCTCATAAGCAATCGTGAAAAAAAGGTATGTACAAACGTAGCTAGTTGAATAAACGAGAGGAAAAAATTTTTTTTTTTTTTTTTTTTTTTCAAGAAATACCAATAACAACAACAACAACACTGGGCGAACAATCATGCGAACTCAGCTAGATATTTAACATTTTCTACGTGTTTCTCATTACAACCATTTGGGCATCCTGCAAAAACGCAAATAAAATATTATTCGCTGTTTATTTCTGTTCGCACGACTATGAAAAAGTTGATATTGACATGTTACGTTATATTTAAAGTCGAAGTGAATCAAATAAAAAAAAAAAAGAAAAAGAAAAAAAGAAACCAAAGAAGAAAAAAAAAAACGAGCATAAAATGAGCGAGAATAAAGAGTAGAAAATCACAAGTCTCATTGCATGCAAGAGAAAACGAGATGCTAAACAATGCAACTCTTTACTCTTTTTACAGAGTGATTACGCTGTGGATATATCAAAAACATTTTGCCCATAAGCCTTTTGCACTTTATTTCATTGCTATTCTTGCTCTTTTTCACTCATTCACTTTGGCTCTCTACGTTGTTTCTCCTCTCTTATTTGTGCCCCAAAGCACACATACAAATGTGTGGCTGCGTTTTCAATGTGACTTATGCATTTTTATTCGCAAATGAAATACGATGAAAAGGCACATAACAACGATAATTTTTCATTCGAACCAAAGCCAATGCCAAATATCGATGGTGGTCATCATTTAAAAGACTCTTTCACACATTGCACCATTCAGCCATTGTATACCATTTTATGTGAGTAATGCATTTTATAGCTACAATGGATTGTAGTCATCGTTGTCGTCGTTGTTGTTGTTGTTGGTCGGCGATCGCATGAAATCTCAATATTTCTTTCACTCGCCGAAGTCAGCGAACAAATAATCCAATGAAGTCAATGAAGAAAATAAGAAGACCAAAATGAAAAAAAACAAAAAAAAATAAAAAATAAAAGATCAACAACGAAACGAAACAAATCAAATTGAAAGTGCACGAAGTGAGCCAACGAACAACAAACTAATTAAAAACAGATAAATAAATAAACAAACCAACGAATAAATGGAATGAACGATGCAATACACTCTTCGGATACCGCATTCACTGCATAAATATACTTACCGGTCTCAGTTTCGATCTAACTTGCTCCCTCTATCTCTACTCTCTCTCTCTCTCTCTCACTCCCCCGCTCACTCCCTTTCGCTCTTTCTTGCCGTTTTGATCGCGCTCTCATCAAAATGCACAACTATATCGCTAGTACACTGCGAGCAAGCAAACAAGAATGTGTACCGTGTGCACGTAAGTACAGAAAAGGTAAAATTGTTATATCATGACAAATGTGTTACATTCGTTATAACTCTATCGTTGTTATGAGCCACAATTCGAATATTTCTCTCGTTGGAATCTTCGAGCCGAGTTGTTGTAATTTTTTTTTTCTTTTTGTTTTGGGTTCGTTTTTTTTTTTTGTTTTGTTATTATTCTCCTCTGCCGTCGCATTCAATAATGGTAATCGATTTGTGTATATTTTCTTATTTTTCTTTTGTTTATACTTGTGTGTTCTAAGAGTGGTTTCAATGCACAAGAGAAGCATTTGCAAAAAAAATTGTGATGAGAAACGATATGACTAAAATGATAATTACATTTGGTTCTAAAGCAGCCCATTCTTCCTGTAACGATGCAAACACATATATTTAAACATCATCTCTTCATCATCTTCGATGAATGTTTTCAACTAGAGCACTTGTTTTTTCGAGTGTTTTTAAGATGAATTTTTCTCTTTCGATATTTCTTTTTGTCTCTCGCTCTCTCTTTCTCTCTCTCTCTCTCTCTCTCTCTCTCTCTCTCTCTCTCTCTCTCTCTCTCGCTCTCGCTCTCGCTTTCTCTCTCTCTCTCTTTCTCTCTCTCGCTCTTTCTTTTGAAGAGCTGTCTTGTCTCCTTGAGAGTGTGTGTGTGTGTGTGTGTGTGTGTGTGTGTGTCATTTAAATCGACACCAATATTATTTAGTAACGTGAATGGAATGACAATGGTGAAAAGATAACAAAAAAAAAACAAGAAGAACTGTACAACAATATAATTAAAAATTGAGAAGATGCTCAACATTACCGTACTTCCTGATGATACATACACCGGATCAAGTGAGTCAGCTTAATCGTTTGCGCGCGGGACCCTATCCATAACGCACCGTGAATTATGTGTGTATGAAGAGCTATAATCGAAAACAAGCCATACCAAATTTCACTTATGGCTTCCATTCTTCTTTCTTTCTTTTCGTTCGTTCGTTCGTTCGTTCATTCATATTCATTCATTCTTTTCAGTTTTTAATATGTATGATGACTCTCACAAAGCCACTTTACGGGAAAATATTAAGAGCAACATTTTCCGAGACAAAAATAATGAGCGCCGCCAATTTTCAAAATGTTCATGAGTTTGAAATTTGTTGCTTTTTTTTCCCGTCTCTCCCGTTGTTCTTCTTTGCTTTTTGGTGTTTTTTACGCGCATATTTTTCTTTCTTTCTTTTTTTTTTTTTTATATTTTCGTTAGTTGCTGTTTAAAATGACGCGGTCTCGCAAACAGCTATGATGATCATTACGAATGTTGAATATGTGAAACAAATTATCACATTTTAATGCTTTCATAATTAGGCTGGTGTCACAACACTAAATGATGCGTACATATGTGAATAGCGTACGCACTCTCATATGTACAAGGGAAGATAGGGAGTTAGAGGGAGGGAGAGAGAGAGAGAAAGAGAGATATTTATAAAAATGGCATTTGACTGGTTACAAAAATAAAAATAACAACAGTCATCGCTGCCGTTGCAGGCGCGCATATAATGAATGTGTTTTGAGTTCGCAGCTCAGATGAATGACAGAGTGAAAATTAAACGATAAACAATGTTGATCGTTTGTATCGCGCGCACTTTGCTGACTTTTGTCAACGTGTTGTTGTTGTTGGCATTTTTTTTTTCGTTGCTTTTTTTTGTTCATTGGAACTGCCGCCATCGTCGTCGTCGTCCTCATTGTCGTCGTCGTCGTCATTGTCGTTGGTGATTTTTTTTTGCCGTGCGGTTTGTTCTCGACGGTTTCTGAACATTTTACACCACAGGAATAATTGATGGATCCGATGAGCATATTTAATTAGAATTTCTGTCAATTCATTACCGCAGCAAAATGTTATCATTTGAACAGTTAAGTAAATTGCGGAAATAATCGAGAGTCAGACTAAAATACATATTGTGGATATTCAAGTATGAGAGAGAGGGAGAGAGAGGGAGAGGAGAGAGAGAGAGAGTGAGAGTGAGAGAGAGAGTGAGTGAGAGTGAGAGAGAGAGTGAGAGAGAGAGTGAGAGAAAGAGCGAGATTGTGCAAGCAAAAGTGAGGGAGAAAGAGAGAAAAAAGATTAAAAAGAATTTAGCATTCAGATTGCCTTAAATCATTCAATAGACGTTTTAGAAAATAAGTCTGGTCATTGAAATTCTGCTCTTTTGAAAATTTGCACGAGCACGAATCAAGTCAATTCAGCAGAATTCGTCGTGCATTCGAAATGAATGAACAACCCATGTCGGTTGACTCTTTCTCTCTCTCTCTTTCTCTCTTTCTCTCTCTCTCTTTCTCTCTTTCTATCTCCATCTCTCTTTCTCTTTCTCTCTTTCTCCTTCTCTCATTCTCTCACTCTTTTTCTTTCGTTCACTCTTTGTTTTTATTTTTATCCTTCCTGACTGAAGAGCAAAAGTCAATTTGTAAAAACACACAAACGAATATAATGTTAGTAAATGGTGACACAAGCGCACGTCTTGTGATTAAACAAATTCTATATCAATCAACAATGTCACTTTAATGCGTGCACACATTTCATTTTTGATGCCATTCGAATCCATGAGCATCGAGCTGAGCTCGTGTTTGGTCCCGGTTCCATATGCAGCGTATATAACGTAGTATCTACGCATTACACATGGATATTATTGTATCGCCTCATGTCTCGATGTTCATTATTCAAATATGACTACTGTGTGTATAAATGTTCCATCTCTCTATCTGTTTGTATATTAGCAAGTGTGTGTGTGTGTGTGTGTGTGTGTGTGTTTTGTATTGTGTGGTTTGATGCGCGCATTGTACCATTTTCTCTGATTCTCTCTCACTCTCTCATCCATATGGGATTTTTGGCATTGGCTTTGGCTTTTTGGTCTTGGTCTTGGTTTTGGTTTTTCTCTTTATCCGGCTCTCTTTGGCTTTTTTTCGGGTTTAAAATAAATGATTGGCCTTATTATATGTATAATTTAGTTAATGCAATGAATATGGTGTTCCGAAAAACCGAGGAAAAATCTTTCACTAGACAACACATTTATGGCTTGGGTGAAAAGAATGAAATGATGAACGCACACATTTCATTGTATTTAATTCTTTGGATGCAGAGGATTCAGCGAGGCTACTCTTTACATTGCATGACATTCTTTATAATAATATGAACGAAGCGTGCGTACGAGCAAGAGAGTAAGAGAGTAAAGAGAGCAAAAGAGTAAGAGAGTAAGAGAACTAGAGACCAAGAGAGTGAGAGTGAGAGGGAGGAGAAAAAGAAAACAAGAGCAATGACAACAACGACGACGACGACGACGACGACCACGACAACAAGAATACAAAAACAACACGATGTGTTACAAATAATGATGATTTTGAAAATGCAAAAAAGTAATACACAAATGCAAGACAAGTTTAGATTTTGTAGAAGGATTACTCACAAATGAAATGAAATGCAATGAATGGAAATAGAACAAAGACAGTTACAACAGTAGTGGAAAGCAGATAAAATTAGAAAAAGAAGAAGAAGAAGAAGAAGAAGAAAAAGAAAGAAGAAAAGAAAAAAAGGAAACAAAGTGGTTAAAACAGTAACAATAATAACAAGAATGAAAACAACGGAAAAGAAGTATCGTTACATAAACAAAAGTCACGAATGTATATCTGTGAAACATAGAAAATCTATCAGGGCTTGCAAAAATGGATAGATTATATTAGTGTATTTTTGGAGAGTTTTGCAAGAAAATGTGTCGCTTGAATTTTAGCCATTGAAAAAGATTATGTGCAAAACAGTATAAGCAGTAGCATCGCCAAGCAGTTGAATATTGGACCCCATTTTTCAAAGCTGCTTGCAATATAATATAGAGCAAATGGGAACCAAGACGAGTAACCGGAATGAATAAGTCTTGATTCGGCTGACTTGATTCGGCTTGAAAAAATCACAGCATTTTGCACACAAAGAATTGGCCAAACAAGAGACCGAAAACGAATAACAGAGAAGAATAGTCAGAAAAATAGAGATTGAAGAAGATGCGAGAGGGAGAGTGTGCGTGTGTATGTGTTTGTCTTTGGGTGTGTGTGTGTGTGTGTGTGTGTGTTGGTGTGTGTCGGGGGAAGAAATGTCAACGGATCATATCTTCAGTGCGAATGTAATGGATAAACAACGAAAAAGAAAGTCATTTGCAATGTGTGCTTAATGCTTGTTATATTTTGTGTAAGGAACGAAATAAGGTTCAGCGTCGCAGGAATGATGCTGCAACGGCACGACCTAGCAAATGTAAGATGACAACAAATAAAATGAATGAAAAAATGTAACAACAACAACAACAACATAGCAATGGAAAGCGCGAAGCGCACACAATGCACATCAACAACTCGAGCAAAAATCCAACAACGAATAACAACAACAACAACAATGTTCGCAAATCGTTGCAAAATATAAACAATGGGAAAAGATTTGCGAAGAGTGAAAGAGAGCTAAGAGACAAAAAAGAATAACGTACAACGAGAGGAGTCGAAATCAGAGCAGAAAAAAAAGCGCTCAAAAAAAAAAACCATTGCAGAGCTAGAGCGGAGAGACGAAGAAGTTTATATTGCGACTGCTTGAGATATTTTTTCATCATCATCATCATCATCTTCTGTTTCTTCTTATTTTTCATTTTTCGTTGTTTTTCTTCTGCACATTCAAACAAATGACTGGCATCCAAATCCACTCAACACTGTGCAGATTTTCAACTAAATAAGACTCAGTAGAGAGAGAGAGAGAGAGAGAGAGAGAGAGAGAGAGATGTGCAAGTATGTGCTTCGTTTAGAAAAAGAAAAAAACAGCATAGAAAAGAGACATTTGCACATTGCGCTGTGTGTTCTTACACTATTTAACTTTCTCTGAATTGTTGTGGCTTAAGCGAAGAGATTTCGCCTTTATTTTGAACCAATGACAATTAGTTTTACGGGAGATAGAGCATTTTACCGTCTTTGCAATCTATCGTCAAGTCAAATGTGGTCGCTACTGCTGCCGTCGCCGCCACTATCAGCACCGTTGCCCTTGTTGTCGCCATTGCTGCCGCACATTACTGCTGTTGCTTGTACTTTTGTCTAATGATTGAATTCAAAACTCCGACATAAGAAGAAAGTTGCTCTTGAAAAGTGTTTGTCATGCGTTAACATTTTCAAAGTGAATCGAATTGTTTCAATTGCAAATGATATCATCAACACCAAAGCATTCCATTTCATGCCATTTTTGCACCATACATTCTCTCGTGTTCTCTCTCTCTCTCTTTCTCTCTGCCTCTCTCTCTCTCTCCCTCCCTCTCTCTTCCTCTCTGCCTTTCTCTCTCTCTCTTTCTTTTCATCGCTTTCTATTGTACGCTTTTAACAAATAAACTCAATGAGAAAACGAGCAAGCAAAAAATAGTGCTCATGTGCAATCTTGTTTCAATTTTTTTTCTTTTTTTTTTTTGTTTTTTCTATTTCTTTTCTCTATATTTTTTGTTGCTCGCTCCCTTTGGATTGCTCGATAATAAATAGTAATCGCTGTAAAAGCAATTTCTTATAAACAGTTTTGCACACAGCGCACAGCAATGAGTAGATGGGTGCCACATTTATATATTTATTTCACTTGCATGAGCAATACAAATATTCACAGCCAGCTGTTTTTCATCTCTGTTTCACTTGTTTCAGTCAATATCACCATTATTTGATTCCCGTTTTCGCTCTAGCACTCACTTGCAAATTCTCTAACTCTTAGGTTCCTTTTTCCATCTTTTTCTATTGTATTTCTTTTGCTCTCGTTTTCGGTCTCTCTGTGTCTGTGCATATACGTTGAAAGCCATAAAATTCGTCAGACAAATTATTCAAATAAAAGCTTCGCATAAATATTTGATGCGTTGAAAAATGCTTCGACATTCAGTGCATGGATTATTTGGGTTGCAGTAAAAATAAAAGCAAAGCAATTTCCTCGCCTTAATAACTCGATGGCGATGTGATGTGATGTGATGTGGTGCTTTGTGTATTTTATTTTGCTTCTTTTATTTTTTATTTTTTTTTTCTTTTTTTTGCTCTTTCTTTCAACATTCTTCTATCTCTCTCTCTCTCTCCTCTCTCTCTCTCTCTCTCTCTCTCTCTCTCTCTCTCTCTCTCTCTCTCTCTCTCTCTCTCTCTCTCTCTCTCTCTCTCTCTCTCTCTCTCTCTCTCTCTCTCTCTCTCTGTCTCTCGTTACAATGAAATGGCATTTCGTGATAACATTTCGATACGTTGATTACAAATCGGATATGCATTTATTCTGATTTTTGCCCACCAGAAAAAAGAAAAGAAAAAAAAAAACTGTCGAAGTCATCGATTGAAAATGTGAATATATTAACTTAGTTACAAATCTCTTGGAATATCAACATGATCGAAATGAATGCAAAACGACACATATTCAAATCCTGGCCAATCAGCCATAGCGGATACATTCCGAATATTGAATGAGTGAATTTTGTAAGCTGCGCTAACAAAACAAAACATAAAAAAAAAAAACAACAAACTATACAAACGCTTCCAAAAGTCGCATTACTGTAAATGTTCTCTGAAATACGATTAAAATATATCGAAAAAAAAAAAAGAAATAATATCCATCGATTTAGTATAGACGAGAATGAAAAAAGCAACGATTGAATGAATGAAACATCGAATACAATCACAGTTGAATTTCACAATTTTTATCCAGAATTATTACGACTCATCCGAATCTGTAATCAGAAACGATCAAGTGTTTTTTTTTTCTTTTATTTTTTTTTTTTTTTTTTTTTGCTTTTCTGTTTTTTCTCTATCTGTTTTCGTTTTGCACAAGATAATTCGAAATTCGTCGCCATCGTCATCGTCATCGTAATCGAAACGACGTTGAGAAAGATAGAAATGTTGACATGCGAGAAATGAAGAGAGTATGTGAGAGACAGCAAAAGAAAGTGACTGAGAAAGAGTGCTAGAGAGAGAGAGTGCGAGAGAGAGAGAGAGAAAGAAAATGAGGGAAACAAAAAAATTGCGCGCCGAATTACATCGTTCTGCTCAATTTCCAATAGAACGATGCCTGGGAATATAGCGATATGTAGATTGTAAATGCACTACAAATGGCAACATGAAATTCACATTAGAAAATTGTTATGCACTGATGACAAAGAAAGCAACGTCATGCGGCGAGGGAGCAAGAAAAAGAAAAGAACCGAGTGAACGAACCAGCAAAAATGAAAATGACGAACAGCAAAAACAACAAAAACAACAACAACAACAACGACAACAACAGCAACAGCAACAGCAAACAGAACGAAAAAAGAATATTAAATCAACACGCACATTCGTTCGTCTTTCTATCAAATTGTTTGTGACTACAGGCAATGCGTTAATTGTGATCAGTATGGTTTGTTCTCTATGCTGAAATACATCCTTTTGTGTGCACAGCAAGTCTTTTAATAATAGCAGCATGAACAACAAAAACAACAAAAACTTTAACAGAAAAAAAAGAAAAAAAAACTCGGCAACAACAACAATTTTTAATAATAATAATTTTCGTTCTTTGATTAAAGTTGTTGTGTGTACAGTGTGAGAAATTTGCATACGCAAGCAATGTAAACAGCAAGTGAAGCCCAGCACACAAAACTCAAACACTAATACACAGACACACACAATTTTGAACGCATGCAATAACTGGCCAGTTCTACGACCTGGCAAATATGCTTTTCAAGCGCACATCACGTTTTATATAAGTTTGTGGCAGTTTTTTTTTTCTCATTTACAATCCATTCTCTCTCTCTCCCTCTTTCTCTATTTCCTTCTTCATCCTTATTGGTCTAGCTTTTACTATTTCACTCTTGGGGCCAGAATCTGGCCGTTTCGCTCACTTGCTCCCGCAAACCTTCACTCCGTTTCTCTCTCTCTCTCTCTCTCTCTCTCTCTCTCTCTCTCTCTCTCTCTCTCTCTCTCTCTCTCTCTCTCTCTCTCTCTCTCTCTCTCTCTCTCTCTCTCTCTCTCTCTATTTATCGCTCATGTACTCATTTTAGCACCAACAGCATTTGGTTTTGCTACAAATTCGTAGTCATCGAATTGATAAATGCAAGACAAAATGCGATCTGGTTAAGGCTAAGAGATGCGCACACGTCGTGTTCTGTTGTTGCAATTGGCGTTGCATTTTAGCTTTGTACTTAGTGCATAGTGCATCGGGTTTGTTTTTGCATTGGCGATTTTCATCGCAAAACACGCACATTCGCCTAGTGTACACACATAAATCGGTGCGCACTTTTTCTTTTGTTTAGTTTTGTTCTTTTTCGTCGTTTTATTTAGTTTTTTGTTGTTGTTGTTGTTGTTGATTTTGGTTTTTTTTTTTTGTTTTTTTGTTTTTTTGCGTTCACACAAAAGCGTTCTCGTCTTGTCCATTCCGTTCCGTTTCATTTTAACTTGAATGTGTGTACACATTGTGTTTTCGTTTAATACCCATCCATTTTCGCATTCTCAGTATTCTCGTCTTCATATATTTTATCAGTGCATTGTTCAAACAGATTTAACACTATGCATGCATAAATCGCTTAATAAATATGTATTTATTGTTTGTGTAATTTTATTGGTAGCGTTTTATTCTTTGCCACACTTAGTGCGTCATCGTTGCTACGGCCGTCGAAAGAAACAGTTTGTGAGAGAAAAAAGAGAGAGAGAGAGAGAGAGAGAAACAGTTCGAGATAGAGAGTGAGAGAGAGTGAGAGAGAGAGAGAGAGAAAGAGAGAGAACGAGAAGAGAAAGAGAAAGAAAGAAAAACGTAAAACAGAATTTCAAGCTGATTTGTAACGTTTCTTCAACTCCTTTATTTCCACCGTATATTTCAATAAATGTGCACCATTTTATATCATTTATTTTCATTAACTGTTTTAGGCTTCATTTTTTTCTTTTCAGTTGTCGGAACAATATGTGTACCCATCAAAGTCATTTTCATCGTCTTTGAACGAGTATAAGTTTGAAAAATCTGATCGCAAACACATTTTCAATGAATGAAACAACGATTGTTTGTAATGGCGCAACGACAAACGGCAACAATGATGTGAAACAAATAGATTACCGGCTGATAGAATACTTTTATTGTTTTTACAATCTGACATATGGTCACTAAAAAAACGGGCAGTAATTGCCAAGCACAATATTTATTATGTATCCTGCAACACCATGCATTTAATCAGACGCACCAGACACACACACACACACACACACACACACACACACATTCCCAATCATACACAATATGGATTTTATTTGTACTGAATTGGGTATGATTTGGTTTAGCTTGCTTCTTTTTTTTTTGTTGTTGTTGTTTATAACGTTACATTTTTGCCACGATATTTTTTTTTTTTCATCGTCTGTTCTTCTTTCATCGTTCGGCTGGTGTTTTGATGAAACTTTTTAAGTTTGTTGGTACATTTGGTAAGCCGGCTTTTCTATCTATGTACCTGAATATCATGCATTGTGGTATTTGTACGAAACAAATCATTTACAAAATATCTCTCGTTGTTTTGCTGTTGCCGTCTTTTTATTTTATTCGAAAAAAAAAAAAAAAAAAAAAAACATTTTTATGCGCTATTTTACACATATATAAATATAAACAGTCGGCCAAAGCATTTGCTTGCTGCAGCACATTCTGCAGCAATGCATACAGATTGCCTGCAGGCCATAGCCACAGCTTGTTTCAATGTATTTTCCACATTTATAGAATACAATGAATGGAATGAAGATGAAGAGCGAGAGGGAGAGGTAGAGGTAGAGTGAGACTGAAGAAAACAGAGAGAGAGAGAGAGAGAGAGATAGAGAGAGAGAAAGAGAGAGAAAGAGAGAAAAAGAGAGTGAAAGAGAGTGAAAGAGTGATAGGATTGAGAGAGATAGAGGTAGAGAGATAGAGAGTGAGAGAATTGAGAAAAAGAAAGAAAGAGAATGAGAATAAGTGAGTGATACCGATCGCATATAAATACAATACGATATAAATGCGTTTTCGAGCCGTGCAATGTGTAATCGGTAAAATCGACTGTGTTTGCATACAATTTGTATCGAGTAATAATATCAGTGCGAAAGAGCACATCTTCATGTCCAAAAGAATGAATTTTACATTGTTGACTTGGTTATGTTATTCGTCTTTCTTTCGTTGTGTCGTTTGTTTTTTTTTTTTTTTTCTTTTTTTTGTATTTTCTGCAAAGAGAAAACTCAATTTCTTGCCGATTTGAATGGGCCGGCAAAAGCAGAGCACTAACACCAACGCCTTTGTGATGATCATGATACAAAATAATGACAAAAGCTACATGCACGCTCTTTGTTCGTTATTTTTTTTTTTTTTTTTTTTTTCTTTTTTTCTCTTCATCTGTCCCCTCTGTATCCGTCGATGCTTTTAATTTTTTGTCGTTATTTTCATTGAAATAAATTATTGGCCGTGTAGATTTTCTTTTATTGTGCATGGCGCACGCATTCATGTATTTCGTCCCGTTAACCATTATCTCTCCTGTTCTCACATTGAGAATACAATTTTCCATGAATGGGAAGTGGGGGGTGGGGGGAACTCATTCAACTTGCACACATTTCTGTATACATGTCGACCGAATTGCAACCGAAAATTTACACTCTCGCAAACAAGATCATACAGCTCATCGGCATCCAATGAAATTTTAATTTTCAATTTGATCCAAATTATTCCAGTGGTGTACAATATAGTTTGAGTATGAGTATTTGTGTGTATTTTGTACGAATTGTGTTTGCACAGTTCGGTTACCATGAATAATATGCCATACAACGGCCCGTCTGCCAAACGTTTGGCCATGTAACCATAATGCAAGTGAGCTCTTTTGCTCTAGCTGCATCATTTTTTTATTTTTCATTCAAACATTTTTTTTTTCTCTTTCTCTTTCTCTTTTTCTCTCTCTTTCTCTCTTTCTCTTTCTCTTTCTCTCTCTCTCTCTCTCTCGCTCTCTCGCTCTCTCGCTCTCTTTCTCTCTTTTGCTCTCTCTCTCTCTCTCTTTCTCTCTTTCTCCCTTTCTTTCTCTTTCTTCCTCTCCCTATCTCTCACTCTCTCACTCTCTCACTCTTTCACTCTCTTTCACTCTATCTCTCTCATTCTCTCTGTCTCTCTCTTTCTTTTCTCATGTAATTTGCAAAGAAAAGTTTATCGTTTGAAATTTTTGCAATATATAAATTGTCCTAGAAAATGAGAATTGTAAACTGTAGCACAACAAAAGATGAAAAGTAAGTCTGAATCGGTGGACATGGTGAAAAGCTGAACAGAATAACAAAGTGAATGAAAAAAAAAAAATCTACTTTACTATTGAAAGATAAAATGCTAGAACGAGAAAATGAATGGAAAAAAGAGAGAAAATGAATGAAGAAAAAAGAAGAAGAAGAAGACGAAGAAGGAAACATATAAGAAGGCATTGAGAGTAGGATATCAAAAAAGAAATGAACATGAAATGAAATGAAAAAGTCCATTGTAGTAGTGGTAAAACGATGAACAGCACCGACAAGATAGATTAATGCTCGTTTATATTCGAAAAATAATAATAATATAGTGGAACGCAATAAAAAAAAACACACATACACACATATATATATATATATATAAATATAAGAAGAAGAAGAAGAAGAAGAAGAAGAAGAAGAAGAAGAAGAAGAAGAAGAAGAATAAGAACAACAACAACAACGGACTGAGTATAACAATTTTTGCCGTTTTAATACCTTAAAGCAGCAGAAGTAAACTGTAAAGTGCAGAAAATAAACACATAAATAAAGTTAATCCGCCGAAAAGCGAGAGTATGTGTCAGAGAAAGAATATCGGTTTTTGAAAAGGAGCGTTTTCATATTTATATCTTCGTCGGTATGTATACATGTATGTGAATGTGTACGCAAACAATAACAATCGTC
>JAQOWM010000438.1:1762500-1855000 GCA_029041755.1 Resseliella maxima
TTGTCTTTCATCCATTTCTTCTCTTTCCCTCAAACTTAAATTCTCTCACATCATCTTTTTGTGCCGTTAGTTGATATTATTCCATTTCATTTGGTGCAGTTCGTATGCTATTATTGTCGCTGTGTATATTTCGATAAAAATTTAAATGTACGTCGCGAATTTGTGAGTGAATGAATGAAAGAATGAGTGCAGTTTTTTAGTGGACGGACGAAAAAGAAAGAGTGCAATGAGATTCGAATGAGAGAGACAGAGAGCAGAGAGAGAGAGAGAGAGAGAAAGAGCCGGGTGAGAGAGACACAAGAAAAAAAAATGACCATCTTTATGCCCATTATTACAGATATTTGACGATAAAATGACTATCGCTTGCACATAAACGTACTATAATTTCAGTTTCGCTCGTTTTGCCAATTGGTTTCTTTGTTTGTTGTTATTTTGCTCTTCTTTTCCTGAATGCATTTTATGTTACGTTGTTGCTTCATTTTCACAGCCATCATCATCATCATCAACGACATGATTGTCGTCGTGCTGTGTGCCCCGAAAAAAAAACATACTTTGCTTATTGTAATTTCTTGTTCATGTGAATCGCACATACAAAATACCAAGATAAAAGAAGAAATTGGACAAAGCCAGACATAGAGAGAGAGAGAGAGAGAGAGAGAGAGAGAGAAATAAGAAAAAAAGAATTACTATTCAAATTGTGTTTGTTTAACTTCGTTTCGGGTTCGCACCGGAATTTTAAGCGATCACTTGACTTACAATCGTTTAATGTAAACAAAATGGAAATTGCGATATCCCCTTTTTGAGCGCAACGCATATCCAACAACAGACAGACATACACAAAAGCCACAATCGTATATAAACAGACGACGCATAAAAGTGCAATGGGAAACACAGAAAAAAAAAAAGAATTAACGAAGAACAGAGAGCAAAGAGCGCATATAAAATTGTAACCATAATCAAAAAAAAAAAAAAAAAAGAAAAAAACTCGAGCGCGGGGAATTCTACGGAATCGACGATTTTATGGAATGTCGTCGTCGCATCATCAATTTGTCGTCAATACCGTGCGGATATTCATGGCAGTAAATGATTGTTACATTGTTTGCCTCTTGATTTTCCAATAAATCAATTTTTATTCATATAATTTTTTTTTTTTTGTTTTTTTTTTTCGTCTTTTTCTCCGTTTTTGTTTCCATCCATATTTTATATGATGTGAATGTTGATTGAATTTAATTTTTATTATCTTTAAATGGTTTTTAATCCACCGAATCATTGCGATTCGATCTGATTTTTACGATTGATGTTCAATGAACACATTTTAAAATGGCCATTGAATTATTGAAACGAGAATGAGAGTTGAAGAGAGAAAGAGAGGAAGAAAGAAAGAGAGCGAGCAAGAAGGGGGAAAGAAGAGTTCATGACTGTCAAAGATTTAATTTAGTTTAGTTTGAAAAGAGAAACATTAAAAAAGAAGAGAAAAAGCAATATAATAAAAGATGATCAAATAGAAGAAGAAGAAGAAGAAGAAGAAGCAGTAGAAGAGGAAAAAAAATAGATGCTAAAGACAAAATCTCTGTAAAATCCAATCACTCTGATTGCGTAAAACGCATAACATTTATTACACATACACGAAATAGGAAAGAATAAAATCGGCTGGTATGGCATGGCTGGGCATATGTGTACAATTTGTAGTTTTTTTTTTTTCATTCTTTTTCTTCTTCTTCTTCTTCTTTATAATATGATGAGCGTAACGAGTGAATTGAGAATGCATGGGCAAATAGTGGTTGGCAATTAAAATGAACAACGGCTAAAATTGAAATTGAACCCAACTGATTCAATTGTACACGAAAATTAAATGAAATTGGAATGAATTAAAAAGATGATGATGATGATGATTTGTGTGTGTGTGTGTGGCTGTGTGGCTGTGTGACTGGTTGGCTGGTGTATTTTTCACAATGAATGCGCTCTCGAGCGCACACAAACTCACGACACACGATGATGATTGCCTACTATAACCGATATAGAGAATCACAGAATGCTATTGCTCAATTGCCGCGCATTTTAATGTAACGTTTCATTTTTCATCTCATTTTGTATGTCTTAAATTGGTTGCATTTGGTGTGTGCGCTTGTTGTGTGAATATAATTCATTTTTTAAGCAAAGTTATATTCATTAATTTCACAACCATTTGCCGGGTATTGCACTCTCGCCCGATAAGTGCATAAACATCACCAATAAACCCAGTGACCTTTTTGTATATTAGCTGTACGTACAAGCCGTTAAATGAATCGATACATTGCTTAATCTAAGAATTCAATAAAAAAATAAAAACGATACAGCACACAAACATCGAACGAGAGAGAGAGAGAGAGAGAAAGAGAGAGAGAGAGAGAGAGAAAGGGCGAGAGAGAGACAGAGAGAAAGAGAGAGAAAATGTGTTGCGGCCGGTATCGATCGCCAAACCCAATCGAAGTCCAAATAACTTTTATACAATTTAAAATTGATGGCTTCGACGTTGCTTTTTTTTTTCATCGTCGTCGTCATCGTCTATTTCATACCAACCAATCACTTGAATTCTAAGATTGAATTCGTAATGGAAAATATTAAAAATGATCGCACTGATTGCTGAATATCGTTTTAAGTTTTTATTGCAATGAAATTTCGAACAACAGTGTAATGGTGTTGCTGCGATGCGTCAACCAACTCAATTATTTTAATTGCTGATTTATATTGTGATGTTGCACAAAGCTATTTAGCCTATTTACAGATCAAAACGAATGAATGGCTATCATCAGCGCTATCAAATCATTTTCAAAGGCATTTTCTCGCTTTTTCTGTCTCAATAAAATTGTTTGCATTTTTGTTGTCGACGAAGTCGTTTTTGTTGTTGTTGTTGTTGTTGTTGTTATGTTCAGTTTTTTTCTTTGATTTTTTGTTTTTTGTTTTTATTCGTGTGCAGAGCGATTGTGTGGCGTGTTTTTGTTGCATGTTCATGCATTTAATGTGGGATGTATACTTGAGATGTTGATGCAAACCAAACACGAACTGGTCAACAGCCACACAAATTAAACACATTTTCGAAATAGATCGGATATGTAGTTTCTATTTTGTTTTTGTTTCTTTTTTTTCACTCGCTTTGGCAATAACTGAAGTAGCTTGAACTGAAGAGTTGAGTGATCGATTCCAGATGAATCTGATAAATGGTCGCCTACAAATGAAATTCGATTAAAATTTACAATTGTTTTTTTTTTTCATCTTCTTCTTGCTCTTCTCTTTTCACCAATATCAATAAGAACAACAACAACAACAATCCAATTGAATGAAATACAAAGCACACAATATTGCCGATCGATCGACAAGTCGCGCGCGAGTTCATGAATCAAATTAAATCAAATCAAATGAATAATGGTTGAAAATGAAGAGTCACAACAAATAACCGGTCGCAACAATGAGAATAAATCAACACCGTCAAATATAAATAGTCGGCGTTGAGGTCGATGAAAAGATGGCCAAATTTCAATCAATGTTTCATTTCTGATGATTTGAAATGCAAAGAATCAACAAAAAAAAAAGCACGAACGCACACTTTTTTTCCTTCAAACTCAAAGAACAAAAAAAAAAAAGAAAAAGAAAAAAGAAGATTGGAAATTGATCAACACATCGTGATGAACTAGTCGAATCGTTGGTTTTTCTTGTCGTTAAATGAAAACATGATCGGAATCGCTCTTTTTCATTCTTTTCACCTTTGGGTCTCTCTTTCTCTCTCTCTTTCTCTCTCTTGCTCTTTCTCTATCTCTCTTTCTTTCTCTTTCTCTTTCTCTCCCCCTCTCCCTCTCCCTCTCCCTCTCCCTCTCCCTCTCCCTCTCTCTCTCTCTCTCTCTCTCTCTCTCTCTCTCTCTCTCTCTCTCTCTCTCTCTCTCTCTCTCTCTCTCTCTCTCTCTCTCTCTCTTCGTCTCTCGTTCTCTCGTTCTCTTGACTCTCTCGCTCTCTCGTTCATTCGCTCTATCTTTCTCCCTTTTCTCTTTATTTCCATTTTGTTTGTTGAATTGTATTTGATTTATTAAATTCGATCCGCTCTAATGTGACCAGTATTTGGTAAATGAAATGAACATTGTAATAAAACATTAGAACAATAACATTCAGAGTAAAATGTACAACGGAAGAAAAATAAGATCATCAACGGAACAAACGGAATAAAAAAAATATACATAGAAAAGAACAAAATACTCATTTCTTCTTTTTGCCGATTTTGATCAAAGATCACGATTTTTATAAAATTTGACGAGAATAACAACAGCGAAAAAAAAAAAAAAACAAGGCACATCATGAGCACACATAAATTCAATTGCTGTACACAAAACTGTACACAGAACGTACCGGTGCCCGATTCGAGTCGACAATCAAAATATACAAAACAGAAAACCACAACAACATCAACATCAACATCAACAGAAACACCAACAACAAGAGAAAAACAGAGAAAGAGAATAGAAAAGACACATCAAACCATGCATAGACACATACAATAAATAAAATAAATACGGAACAAAAAAGTAGTTGATTTGTTTCAATGCTGAACTGAACCAAAACATAATTCGACGCGTGAAAACAACAAAGCATTGCACAAACATTGCCATTGTGGAATTGAGAATGAGAGCAAAAGCATGATTGAAAAAGAGAGAGAGAGAGAGAGAGAGAGAGAGAGAGAGAGAGAGAGAGGAAAAGAAAGAGAGAGAAGGAGAGCGGAGAGAAAAAGAAAAAGAAAAAAAAAAGCACAGTGTTCAAATGAAAATAATATCAAAATGTAATGCATTTTGTATGCAGAACAGCAATGTGACGCGATGGATTGGAGCAATAGCGGGCAGCCAAAGCCACTTTGCGAACACATTCAAAACAAATCAAAACCAAATCGAGAGGCTCGCAAATCGACCGAAGAATAAACAGAGCCTAGCATGAATGAGACAAAGAAAAGAAAGAAAGAGAACACATTGTTGGACAGAATTGGTTGTTTATTTAATTTAATTTTTTTTTTTCGTTTTTTTTTTTTTCCTTTCTTTCGTTATTTTTTCGTTGTTGTTCAGTTTTGTGAATATGCGGACTGAGATTTATTTGCTGGCGATTCGTTTTCACTTATGTTCACGACACTCGATAGCATGCTAAAGATATCGGTCGTGTGTGTTGTATTGCTTTTTTATTCATCATGTTTAATTCGTTTAGTTTGTTGTGTGACCAAAGACGGTTGTTTAGCTAGAGCAAAAGCGCGCGATCGCATTTATTTCTTCATTTTATATGGTTTTTTTTTTTTTCGTTCGTTTGTTCGTTGGTTCATTCGTTTGTTTGTTTGTTTGGTGTGCCTCAATTTGATTTGTCTTCTTCGGAATGAATCGTTTGTATATTATTGTTACGGGTCAAGCGCATAAGCAAAATCAATTGGAATTGCATCGTGTCTGTCTTCATCATTTCGTGTGCTGTGGCTATGTTCTTGCTGCCTCTTTCTCATTTCGTGCTCGCTTGCATTCTTTTTTTTCCTTCAAATTCTTCTTATTTCTTCGTGTACAATTTTGCGTTTTTTTTTTCTTTTTTCTTTTTTTTTTTTTTTTTGAAGAAATCGTATTTGGCGAGTGTACCAATTACATGGCAATTCTTGTGTGCGCTCGGTTTCTGGCACTGGTCTCAATACTGTCCATTGTTTCTCATCTTATTTTCATTTTATGTTTGTTATTCAATTGGTTTGGTGTATCTCTGTTCGATTTTCACTGGAAATATTTTCATATTGCAAATTGGCACATCGTTTGCGCCAGTCCTTTAGCTTCGCGTTTTTTTTCTGTTGCTTTCTCTCTCTCTCTCTCTCTCTCTCTCTGTGTGTGTGTGTGTCTCTCTCTTTCTCTCTTTTTTTTGCTTTTCATTTGCTCCATTGGAAAATTTGCACAAAGATTCATCGTTGTCGTTGACATCGTCAACGAAATCATTTGGAGAGGGATATAAGGCACGAATGTAAAAATTACATGAGAAAACAAACTAGAAATGAGATTGAAAGCAAAAGATGGCAAAAACACAGAAGCACAATCACCGAATACCAATTGCTATTGTGGTTCGGCTATTGTTTTGCATACTCTGATTCACATGAAAGGTGATCAACATTGATCACACAATTTTCGATATATGTAAATTGGCCCGTTACATCTGCTGTTATCCATGCGGATGCTGTTGCTGTTGTTGCTGCTGCTGCTGCTGGTGCTACTACAACTACTTCGATTCCATCGAATAAATCGTACTTAATGTGAATGCTCAAAGGATGAAGGACTAATATTTCACGAAACTTGATTAATGGCATGAAATCGAAATGAAGTGAACAGAATTGAAATCTGAAGGGTGAGATGAAGCGAGAAGGAATGAAAAAGATAGAAAAAGATGGAGATCGAGAGATAGATGGAGAGCAAGAGAAAGATGGAAAGAAAGGATTTGAAGTATGTAATGAATGAAAAAGATAGAGAGAGAGCGAGAGCGAGAGCGAGAGAGAAAGAGAATGAGAACGAGAAGGAGAGAGAGCGAGAGCGAGAGAGAGAGGGAGAGGGAGAGAGAGAGAGAGAGGGAGAGAGAGAGGGGGAGAGAGAGAGAGAGAGAGAGAGAGAGGAATAGGGAGAGAGAGAGAGAGCAAAAGAAAAAGAACCAAATAAACAGGCCAATGAAGAATGTGGAAAAACCGTTCTATGTATTTAGCGACAATTGCTCATTGGATTGAATTGGATTGATTCCAGTACGCGACCCAAATTGATTATTTATGAATGTAGACAGGATAGAAAATATATAGGTCAATTTATGTATGTGAAAGAAAGAGCTTATTTGGTGGTAGAGCGAATTAAAAAAGAAAAGAAAAAATTGTTGAATTAGATTCATGCCAAGTTAAATGAATAGCTAACAAAGAGAGACGAGAGAGAGAGAGAGAGAGAGAGAGAAAGAGAGAAAAATCAAAAAAAAGAAAAAGAACAGTTGAGAAGAAGAAATACCGGCGGCAACAATACCATCCAATTGACTGTTCATAAAAGTGTGGTCAAAGCCAAAGCGGAAAGAAAAGCTGAATATAAAATATGGTAAGCCAAATAAATAAATGTTGATATGGCGAGAACGAGAACCTTCAACTCAAAATTCCTTTCCATCCATTTGATACACAATAGCCAAACACATAGTCATATTCACTCTCATTCACTCGCACATGGTTTGCATGTTGAAATTGGCGACCAAACTATATAAGCACAATCGAATCAGATGATGATGGTGAATATACATATATAGAGAGGCATTTGTTACTCTGGTAAATTCGCTCTCAATCGTATGTACTTTGCGCTCGTAGAATATTCAATTTCGTTTACATTACGAACAATTGGTGTTATACGTTTTTTCGGTGCACAATCGAACTTCCGATAAAGTTGTTATTTTACACGGAAGGCTCATGCAACAACACCAGCCACCAGCCACCAGTACCACTACCAGTACCAGTACCATGTAACACAATAGCAACAACAACAACAACAACAACAACGGCGATGGCAGCACCCAATATACCACCAAACACTTAATCGACACGAAAACGGAAAATCGCCCAAAATAAACAATTTCTTTTCGTATTATTCGAAAATCAATAGAATGTTTTCGGTTTCAGTTATTTTCCTCTCTTGGCTCTGTTGTTGTTGTTGCTGTTGTTACATATATATATATTTTTCTTTGTTTTCTTCGTTTCGTTTCTTTTCATTGAATATACCATGCATTGTTTTGTATATGGTACGGGAATAATGATTTATTTGTGTAATACAAGCAACAAGTACATGCGCAAGCATTCAGAAAAATATATACAGCACACGCACTCATACGAAGAATATAATACATCCACGCGTGTTCGCGAAAACGGTCTATTTTTTTTTTTTTTTTTTTTTTTGTTTTTTCTTTATTTGTTTGTTCGGTTCATTCGGTTGATTCAATATATATATATATTCACTTCCCAAACAATGAATACGAAAATGAATGCGGAAAAGGAACACAAGGCTAACTGAGGCAAAATAAAATACAAAAACCCAATATGAATCACAATATAAAAAAAAAGGAAAGAAAACACACGAAAAATAACATAGCGACGACAACAACAACAACAACAGCAGCAGCAACGACGGCATCAGAAAAAAAAAAGTGGCAGCAATTTCATTTAATTATATTGTTATACTATAAAATCTGTTAGAAGTGTGCACGCGTACACAAAGACAGCAAACAATTTATTGAAATGGCTCGACAATGTACCGGTTCGCATGAAGTGGCTTGCAAGTGTTCTGTATAGTTTGTGCGCGAATAAATTGCGCGCTTGTCCGCATATTCATTTGTAAAGTGATGGTATCTATTCGGTGCATTGATCAATGGTAACGATGAATTTCATACGAATCGATTTGTGGCCATTGTTGATTTGAAACTTTGTGGACCTACCCTGAAGAGGCGCAGGTAAATACACACATAAACACAAACAAACATAACCACACACACACACACACACATACTCAAACACAAACAATAACAACAATGGCAAAAAAAAAAAGAGTAGAAGAAAAAAAATCCATAAACAGCCAAGGCTGTATTATGAAGCCACACTCTTTCTCACAATCATTATTATCCTTTCTGTGGAAAATATATATAGCGAAATCGATTCAAATTGAAATTTGCTTGGCATCGTTGTTGTAAAATTTTAAGTAAAAAATTGATTAATTTTCATTGTGAAATATAGAGTTTTGCTTTCAGCCAATTCTGACAGGTCACCTCCCATCCCCATATTTTTTTTTTTTTTGTTCCTCTCAGCCCCCCCTTCCCTTCTTTTCCCATCCCCATTCTCCATTCACCTGAATCTGTATCGCTATTCAATTCCCATCCAAAATAACAATTTACATAGCTAATGAATTGCTCGTTGATATATCATTGGATCGATTTAACTATTTAGGTAGGAATATAATGTATTTTCATTAAAATTGACTTGATTTCATCGAACGCCAATGCCCATTCTCATTCTCATTCGTATTGCAAATGTTTTTATCGATGAATTCAAAAAAAAAAAAAAAAAAAAAAAAAATTGAAAAAAAAAGAAACAAAAAAACAACGAAAATATCCCACAAACGAAATCCATTTCTCTTCAGCTGTTTGTTTCAATATTTAATCATACTTAACCGATTCAAATGACAACCGAATATTAAAACTTTGTTCTTGTATAGAAACATTTAACTGCATAATTGATTGACCGAAGCGAAACAATAGAATTAAAAAAAAAAAAAAAAAAAAATACAGAAAAAGAAGAAGAAGAAGAAGAATGAACAGAAGAAAAATAACATAAAAATATGCTCTTCATGAAATTTTCATTTTGATATAACGTATCGGTATCAAATATCACATCGTAAAAGCCGTTTAAAATTCATCGATATTCGCGCGCATAATTATGGTGACGGCACCAGCAATGGTATTCTATTACAATGGAGCAAAATGATCGATAGTTTTAAATATTATTGAAAAGGCATCGTTTAGTCATTTCATTTCAATTCTTTCTATCATTCAATTGAAAATTAATTTGCATGCAGTTGATTAAAATGAATGTTTGGCTATATGACGCGATGTACTTACTCATTTTTGTATAATTTTTTTAAAACAACACAGGTGTAAGTGTAATAGTCGCAATGGAACCGCACAAATTGTGCTCTGGAATTTTTTTAAAATCGAATATCAAGTGGAATTGAATGCGAATAAAAAAAAAAAAAAAAAAAAAAAAAAAATAAAGAAGGAACGAATGAAGAGAAGAAAAGAAACAACAAAAAAACATATCGAAAACAATAACCGCAAAAAATAGCAACAATACCAACTGGAACAATTTCTAAATGAGCAAAAAAATAGAGAGAAAGAAGAAATCATTTACAGTTCAAATAAAATATGCATGCAAATGTTAAATACCATCAATTTTGTGGCGAGAAAAAAAAAGAGAGAAAGACAGAGGGAAAGAGGGATAGAGAGAGAGCGAACAAATAATCTATATTCCCATTGCTGCGGCTCATTTTAAACCATTTGAAAAATTGTTTCCAAATGCCCATAGATCTTGATATTGATTTTTACGATAATTTTCTCCGATAAACAAACAATCAGTCTGAATAACAATAACGTGTTTAAAGTAATTATACATCAAAACGAACTAAAAAATACACACAGCAACAACACACACACACACACACACACACACACACGCGCGCGCGCTCATTTTTCACAAAAACCATTTACTTTACCAATCAAAATTGCATATAAAGTTGGTGTATTATTTTTCATCCGCGGGCAACATTTTGTACATGCCATGAAATTGGTTTTGATGCCAAAAACATTCGAAACATCATCACATTTACATGCCATATACCAATTATCACTTGGTATGTGCTTATTTTTTTTTTTATTCTTCTTCTTCGTTCTTCGTCATTCATTTCGAATTTCTTGTATGGGCACGAATGAAATGAAGAAAATTGGCCGGCTGATTGGGTTTCGAAGGAGAGCAAAAAAAAAAAAAAAAAAAAACAACAAAATGAAGAGTAGAATCATGGAAAAGAGATTGCACGGAAGAGCTAGAAATAGAGTAAAGAGAGATTGATTGAGTGAAAGAGAGAGTGAAAAAGAGAAAGAGAGAGAGAAAGAAAAAGAGAGAGAGAAAGAAAGAGAGAGAGAGAGAAAGAAAGAGAGAGAGAGAGAGAAAGAAAGAGAGAGAGAAAGAAAGAGAGAGAGAGAGAGAGAGATAATGAGTGCGAGGATGGTTTTTTTTTCTTCTTTTTACTCATTTATCGAAACATATCTGACATATTCAAATCGACATCATTTTAATTAGATATTTAACCTTTTGTCGCAAAATTATCTGCGCCGTATACGTATTATGTATTAATTTTAAGTTCATAATGCATTGAAGCCTCCAAGGAATAATCAAAAAATCACTGGATAAATTCGGATCAATTCGTTTTACCATTCTTTTTTTATATTCATTTTGTTTTGATCTTTTCTCTATCTTTAAACCATTTTTATTATTCAATTTAATTAGTGAAAACCGTTAAAAGAAACGCACATGCGACAGCTTGACATTTGTATCATCGCTCCGGTGTTCTTTCAATCGTTCAACTTTATGTAAAATAATAGTTTACGCACGCAATGAGCTCATCGCGAGGCCATTTCACACATGAACGAAAAACCAGCCGATAGCGCTGGCATACAAGTGGGAAGAAGAGAGAGAGAAAGAGACAGAGAGACAGACAGAGAGAAAGAGTGAGAGAGAGAGTGAGAGAGAGTAGTCACAATTTTGAATTACAAAAAAAAAAAAAAAAGAAAAAAAAAATTACTCATGAAAGAAATGCTCAAATGTCATGTCATGTCATCGCAGCAAACAAATATTTTGGAATGCCTGGCATTTTGAATTAGATGTAGATTTCTGGTGCGTTTTATATTAATCGCAATGATGCGTACATAAAAATTTCGGGTGTGTTTTATTTTTTGTGTTATTATTTTGCAGAACAACAGCAAAAGAACATGAATTTTCGAAAAGTGGCGCAAAATGAAACAACACACAATTCAATCACAAAATCCAATTCATCTCAATTTACTCTCATCTTCTTTTGTTGATGTTGTTGCTGTTGTTGTTGCTGTTGCCATTGTATAGTGTTGTGTTGTGTTTTTGGTTTTTTTTTTTTTTCTTTTTTTGGTATAAGCGATGCCAGACAGATTGAGCTTGAACACGCCAATTGAAATTATTGTATGCACACATTCACTCACATATACACTTATCTGGCAATGGCCAAAATGAATAAAAAGTGTTTTAATTTAATCATGAAATAGTGAAATAAAGCAAATGCGCGACGCAAATTTACAAGAGAATAAAACTGACCTCGGAATGAACACACCACACGTTTTTCGAAAAACATCGTAACACCAAAAACCAAATTGCATTTATATTGAAAATAACGTAACATGGACATCGATTCAATACAACAACAGCAACAGCAACAGCAACAACAACTAAATACTATGTTATTTGATTCGATGCAATGCAAGTTTAATGCTTTTCATACGATTGACACCAGAAAATTAGAGCCCATAATATTAGCTAATCGTTCACTTAAGCTCTTCGACTATCCAATTATGATTGTAGCCACTTTTCAAAACTCTTTTGCTTCTCTTTCTCTGTGCACCCGCTTGTTCTTTCTCTTTCATTCTCATTCATTCATTCACTCTCTCTCTCTCTCTCTCTCTCTCTCTCTCTCTCTCTCTCTCTCTCTCTCTTTCTCTCTTTCTTCTCTCTCTCTCTCTCTCTCTCTTTCTCTCTTTCTTTCTCTCTCTCTCTCTCTTTCTCTATCGCTATTGCTCATTTTTGCTAACGCTCTGTGTGTCTCTATCTATGCAAGCACATTTTCAAACCAACAATGTTTAATGTTTGAACACAAAATTCAAAGTACACACACTTTATAGCCTTAACCAATATAATTTCGACCATTCGCTCGCATTTTTGGCCGCGATGCATTGTATTAGAACACTTTAAGTGTACAAATTGTATACAGTGTACTGTTATTGCGGTTATGCTCATAATAATGCGCTCTGTATTTTCGGTATGAGCCATTAAAATGCGATGGAAAATTTTATTAAAGCAAAATGTTGAATTTTCAAACGAGAACAAGAGATTGAGCTAAAGTGGCGATTAGGGAGAGAGTGGGACAGAGACAGAGACAAACAGATATAAAAAGAGACAAAGAGAGACGGCAAGGGACGGCAAGGGCCAAAGAAAAAGCGAGAAATAGAGAAAGAGGGAGAGCGAGAGAGAGAAAGAGAGAGAGAGAAAGAAATAGAGAGAGGGAGAGAGAGAGAGAGAGAGAGAGAAAGAGTGGGAGAGAGAAAACGATCTAAGTAAAACAACTGGGCTTCATTTATTTCGCACTACATTGAATTCCGTGCGGATATTTTCATAATTTTAAAACGGCAACAAATGCACAGATCGATGTTAAACAGAATCAAATAAATAAGCGAAACATTTAGACAGAGCGAATGTGATGGTGATGGCATAGAACAAAAACAACGCAATATCAAAGAAAATAAGAAAAAAACAAAATTATTTCGAGCAAAAACCAACAATAACAGCTACGAAAAACCACTAGACGAGAGCAGCACAAGAAATAAGTAAACTGATTTCGTAGCGGTTCGATGCTCTAATTTATTGCTATTCATATACAATACACAATTTCACATTCATACAATTTAAGTGTACACTTTCAGACATACATCTCTCACTTGTGCCATGGTAAGAGAGAGAGAAAGAGAGAGAGAGAGAGAGAGTGTGTGTGCGCCCGCGCGCTCGTCCGTTCGTCCAGAAAAGAGAATCTCAATGTGCCTGTCGTTTATAATTCTTCATTTCGTTACTGTGTTTCTTCTTCTTCTTCTTATTTTTCTTTTTCATTGTCGATTTGCAATTGCGTGAATCTTGAAAAATATCTTTCTCCCATTTTCCTAATGGTTTATCGCTGTATATTTTGATTTTTCTCGTTATTTTTTTTTTCTGCTTTTTCTTCTTCTTTTTCGTCTTTTTTTCCAATGTCTCTTTCTCTGTCTGTTTAACTTCCTCTTAGTATCTTTTTCTTAGTATCTTCTGTTTGGATCTCACGTCAATTCGAGCTTATTGTGCTTAATTTCTATGTGGCTGTTATATTGCGGTTATTCGCCAGCGCTAAATATCCATCTTCTTTGCGCGTACATCACAATTTCTGGGCGCTCTTCCGTCCAATTCCATTCTGAAATGTGCATATAGCGCCATTCAATTGCGAACAACTGTATACCAAGCCGATCAAACGGTGTGTGTGTGTGTGTGTGTATGTTTGTGTGTACAAAAAGTTTTTGAAAAAAAAAAATCACCAAAGAAAAGAAAAGAAAATAAATAGACATCATCGAACCCAAAGAATGACTATGTGGCGAATGTATGAACAACAACAACAATAACAACAGTGGATGAAGAAAAAAAAAATGTAAGACACAAAGGCCGAAATAAAAACACGCACCAAACGAGCAAGTGAGCCGATTTATTTGAATCGAACACACGAATACCAGAAAAAAGACGTAACACAAAAATTAAATAGAATGATTTGAATCGATTTAAATTGACGAGCAAAGCAATCTATTGTAGTTGGTTGCGTTTTAGTAGCATATTCCTCGATTCTTTCTCTCTCTCTCTCTCTCTCTCCCTCTGTATACTGAGGCTTTGGTTTTGACTCTCTCTCTCTCTCTCTCTCTCTCTCTCTCCCTTACTCTCTAATTCATTCATTCTTCCTTCCTCTGTATCTGGCATTTTCACGTGATCTATATTTCAACTTGTGTCTATTTTCATTCAATCTGATTATTTCTTCTTCTTCTTCTTCTTCGGTGTATTTTTTTTTCTCTCTATTTTATTATTAATGCTGTTGTTGTTTTTGTTGTTTCGCAACACACTCACCGAGTTCATCGTCAGGTTAAAAGTGTGACAACCAGCAAATGCAAATCGTTCTTCGAATTTATGCTCTTGATTTGTATTGTCTAATTTGGTGTTTTTCTCTTCTTCTTTTTCTTCTTCTTCTTCTCTATCTCATCCTCTTCTCTATCTCATCCTCTCCCTCTATCTAATTCACTCGCTCACTTACATTACTCCAATTTGAATCGTTCATAATTTGAATTGCGAGAAAATCAGGGCGAACATTCATTTGTTAAAAAGTCTAAACCACACCAGTCAGTGTTGATCGAAAACAAAAACGTCGAATTGGAAAAAAAAGAGAAAGAGAAAGAGCGAGAAAGAGAGAAAAAGAAAAAAAAAAAAAAGAAACAACGAAATGTGAAAACATCGTCGTCTTCACGATTGATAAATTCATTTCAACGAGTTTTGTAACGATAGAATAATTTGATTAATTTGAATAATCGAAATGAAATTTAATTTTATGGATGAAAGAACAATAGAATTATCGCACGTACGGTATTATTGGTAATGGTAAGATACAAACGACAAAAGCCAAAAATTGGCCTGTTGTATGCGATGGAAAAAGAGCTTACAAACCAATATAGATCAAATATTACATTATAGCTTTACACACACAGCTGCCCAGCCATCGTCGTTGAATAGAAAATTGAAAATTGGAATTTTGAATTGGTAAATTGGCAAATTATGCCCACCAAATAGAGTGTATACGTGCACCACGAGGCCACTTTACATGCCAAATAGATATAGACTATCGAATGGAGAAGAAAAAGTCAAATTGGTTGGAATGAATTTCGGGCACATAAATAACAAAATTCTATTGTTGCGGTATTTGGACTTGAATTTCGATACTGCATATTTGATTTGGTTATGATTGTGTGTCGCCATCATCGATGCCGCCGTCATCCATTGCATTTCAACAATACTCATATGTACATAATTTTTGTCTTTTTTCGTTTTTTTTTTTTTTTTGTTCTCGTTCTCTTTCTCTCTTTCTTTCTCTCTCTCGTTCTCTCTCTCTCTCTCTCTTATTTTTTCAATTGGTTTTGGTTAAATTTGTTGAATTTTCGGATCATTGTTTCGTTTACCAGCTCGCGCACCCAATATATATATTTCAATTGTCAGCAATGAAATTAGTCATTTGCGGTTTGGATTACCACATCAAAATAGCAGCAAAATTCAGCCACCTTTTTGACATGCACAAATTCTCTTTTCAATCTGGTGTGTATGTGTGTGTGTGTGTGCTTTTTTTTTCCCTCTCTCACTCTCGTCTTTACTCTTTTTTTTTTATTTTCGTTTTTGTTTTTATTTTCGTTATGCTCTTTGTCTTTTCCGTCACTTTGACGGTGACTCTTGCTTTGACTGCATATTTTTCCAAATTGTTTTTATTTGATGAAAAAAAAAAATAAATCGTTTTTTTTCCCTTTTATATGTGATCACCTCGTGCAATTCACCTAGTAATGAGTGAAATAAATGAAACGAATGAACGAATGAATAAAATGTAAAGAGAATAATAAAAAAAAAAAAAAAAAAAATATCATAATATCGACTTCAATAAAAATAGGCACTTTAATAATGTATCATTGCATGCCATTTGTTGCCCTTTTGATTCCCCATGAAATGTATGTCAGCAGCATAAGGTTCGTACACCGTGTATATTACATTTGCACCATTGCAGCGCACAAAACTCTGAGTCCAATTGAATGATTGGTTTCGAGTTTTTGGTTTCAATTGGAACGCTGGCGCTAAATGTGTGGTGTAGCTGGCGGCAATAAACTCTGCTTATACATGACATATACTCGATATATGTGAGTGATTGCTTTGTATTTTGTGTGTGTGTGTGTGTGTGTGTGTGTGTGACTGACTGACTGTGTGAATAGGATTTTTTTTTTTCGCTTCTTCTTCTTCTTCTTTTCTCACTCGATTCACTTCTCTCTATATACGGGCAATGTATAGTCATTGATTGCATTGGACGGTAATTTTTAATTTAATTCCCATTTTCAACAAATCTCCTTGGTGCTTAAATACTCAATCGAACATAATGCTCAAATCATTTTCGATTTAATCAGTTGTGTCTTTGTCTTTTTAGTTTTTTTTTTTTTTTTTTTTATTTTTTTTCATTTTCATATTCATGTCCATATCGAATTGAATGTTTGGCCAATTATGAAAAGCGCAATGTTTAACCGCATTAACTATGCTTATGTCTCACTTCATTGGCATTGCTTTGCACCTATCTTCATTGGTGTCTCTGTGTGTTTTTAGTTTTTTTTTTTACTTCTTTTCTTCTCTATTCTCTGTTTCGTTAGTATCGCTTCACTTCTCACCGTTTCGATTCGCGTATGCTGAGATTATTCATCATTGTGCTATGCTTTGAAAAACAAAAAAAAAAATCCAAACAAATATGAACAATTAGCATTGTTACATGGAATAAAATATGTTATACAGTGTCGATAATAGATAACTCGTTGACTTCATGAGTGCAACAGACACCAAATTATGTGTACGAAATGAGTGATATAGAGATGGAGAGTACGAGTGAGTGAGCGAGAGTTGGAGATGGTGTGTGTTTGTGAGAGAAAGAAAGAGTGAGAGAGAGTGAGAGATAGGGAGAGAGAAAGAGAGAGTGAGAGAGAGAGAGTGAGAGAGGGAGAGAGAGAGAAAGAGAGAGAGAGAGCGAGAAAGAGACAGAGAGAGAAAGAGGCAGAGAAAGAAAGAGAGAAAGAATGAGAGAGAAAGAGAGAGCGAGAGAGAGAGAGATAAAAGAGCAAGCGGGAGCGGATAAAACTACCACATTTAAATCGGAATTACAACGAATTACGTGCACTATTATGGCTATCTGTCATTCGTGCTTGAATGTTCATAATTGTATCGACTTCTCAATTTCAGTCACTCACACTCGTATAGCCGCTGAATCAACGCTGTTGTACAAACAATTTCGCGTTTCTTGTCTGGTTGTTTTTGACAGGCGGGCGAACATACATAGCGCGAGAAAAACCAAACTCAAACATCGGTGCAGCAGTAAACATTTTACATAAGTTTTTTCTCGTTTCATTTTTTTTTTTTTTTTTCTTTTTCCTTTTTGCAAAAGGATTTGCCAAACGTTCGCGCAAAATTTGAAATCAACCAACTATGGCACCCTGCATGTTTGATATTTAACGGCTTGCCGTGTATAACACATATGCACGCACGCATCGTTGATACCAAAACAAAAATTCCCATAACTTGTTTGATTTGGTGATTTGAACGCGCATGTCATTTATTGCCAATGTACAAATGCTTATTAAACATTATACATTTTTTTTTTCCCTCTCTTCATTCCGAATCAAAATCAATTGATTGCTAAATATTTTCGTGTAAGCATTTTGATGTAGATGACATCATATTATTAGGAGAGACAAAATAGAAAAAAAAAAATTTAGAGAAATTTCAATGCAAACGAGACGTGAAAAAATTACCATTGGTGAATTGCACTGTGTTGTATGTGGAAAAATCTATGTCACGATAAGCTCAAAAAACACCGAACCGAAAACACTCATTGATGCCCAAAGAGCTCGACGTATGTGTGTGTGTGTGTGTGTGTGTGTGTGAATGTTGTTTTTTTTCCTTCTTTTCTTCTGTCTTGTACTAATACAAGAGCCAGCGCACAAATTAAAGCACAAAATGTCGTATTGCATTTTACACATTTAAAAGCAAAAAAAAGAAAAAAGAAAAAAGAAGCAAACCATTTAAACATAGTCGCGCAACGCGCAGATTTATTATTGTGTCGACATTTTGCCACACAGAGCTTGTTAGAGCCATTCTTTTTATTTTAATTTCGTTTTATATATATAAATGTGTGTGTGTGTTTGTGTGTGTCAATTTATGCATTCAATTCGTTTTCATTTTCGTTTCGGCACAATCCATCGAATCGAAAATATCTGTCGAAACTATTAAAGTGCATTGAAATGAAAGCAAATGCTAACTACCTCTATTGATACATTGAAGATTTATATGCGTCTTGCATTTCTCACCGTTTTGCATGCGCCCATTTGATTATTGCCCGTGCCTTGTTTTGCATTATGGCCAATCTACGATGCAGGTCCGATATTCAATAGATATAGAAAGCAACATGAGCAAAATTACGTATACATAAACGATTAATATCGCTCGCGCGCATTGACAATTATTGTATGCGACAGCCAATGCAAAAAATTCAATGGTTAAATATTATACGCTTCCCTAGATTATATTTGATACACATTTAACAACGACAAGAACAACCGATATTTACCTTTATCGGCACCACATTCTCTCTATCAAAACCGATTTTCTCAGATCTATCTCTTACTTTGTCTCTCACGCTATTCCGCAATTCATCTTCACAAAGATTATAAGCCGCATGAAATGTTATTCAAAATGAAATGAAAACTATTCTCTCTCATTGCACTGTTGAATTTCAGACTGAATACATTTGTTCTTTGCAAATGTTTTTGGTGTAAAATTGACATTTCTAAGCATATACATTCACCGTAATACGAAAGACTTAGTGTATCAATGCGAGACATCTACTTCTCTTTATCGTATTTGCTCGTTCTTTCTAAGAAATTCTCTCTCTCTCTCTCTCTCTCTCTCTCTCTCTCTCTCTCTCTCTCTCTCTCTCTCTCTCTCTCTCTCTCTATCTCACCCAATTTACACTCTATCAACTTTTGATAATGCATATTGATATTGACGCAAACATGGTCTCTCATTTGTTTTCTCTCTCAATATTGTGGAAAATTCAATCCCATCCATAATTCATTCGGCTGATGTTCTTATTCATCCACATATGCCATTCGCTAAAATGCACTTGGCTGAATGAACATTTAATCTTGAAATCAGGAAGAAAAATCAACAAGAGAACGCAAAAATGGAAGAAAAAAAAAAAAAAAAGAATAAAAACGAACGAGAATAATTCAGCCGTCTATATATTCATTAGTTCGACTTTTCGATTAAATTGCACATTTTGTTGAATTACCGCTTCTTCTACTGTGTCACACATCGATAGATCTCAAACTCATTCGATTGCAAAGGTTCCGGAGTCAATTTATGCCCAAGCTGTGTTTGTGTGTGTGTGTGTGTGTCTGTGTGCCATTTTAGCAATCTTCATAAAATACATGTCAATTATCATGTCTTTTTAGCCTGAATTCAAAATCGGATAACGGATGAGTGAAAAATGAAATGGAAAGGCCTTGTGTGTCAATGCAGCAATGTAAAACATTGCGAATTTGATGTTTGCAAATTTTTTTTTTCTTTTTTTTTTTTTTTTGTATAACCATCATTCTATTCGACGTTGTCACGCGACGATCACTTAGAAATGTCAATAAATGATTCGATATTTTATTAAATTGTCTGCTCTTAATGTTTTTTATGTTTTGAATTCGCTGCTTGAATTTATTCTCCAGTATTTTTTCTATATTTTATCTTCATATCTCTCTTTCTGTCGCTGCACAGATTCCGGTAATTCTATTTTCGATTACCGTCGTCGCACCGACAGCCATTTTCATTGCAGTTTCATTACCATCGATGTGTCATTTCAGGGAAATGCGCCTCTGACAAGTGTTTCACTGCCTGTTCAGAATCGTAATCGTCGAATGAGAAAGAGATAGGTAAAATGGGTTAGAAAGGGAGCAACAATGATGGGTGAAAAAGGAATAAGAGAGAGCAAGTGTATATTGAAATGGAGATTTAGACAGAGATAGAGAGAAATAGAGAGGAAGAGAGAGAGAAAAGAGAGAGAGAGAGAGAGAGAAAGGGTGAGAAAGAGAGAGAGAGAGAGAGAGGGAGAGAGTGAAAGAGAGAGAGGAAAAGACAAAGACATAAAGAGAAATCGAACAACGAAGGTGATAAAGCATTTAATGTGGTGTCTCCAAGGATATTGGTATTGGTATCGACACCAGAGAGCAAGACATTCAACCGAAACGAGATGAGAAATTGTGAAAGAGATGAAAATGTATTGTACAATGAAATGAAAAGGATATACAGACAGAGAGCACCGGAGATCGGCGCCCATATGCCAATGATTTATTCAAATTATGCTTTCAGAACGGCACCAAACATATTTCAAAGCCAAGCCGAATATCGATGGCATCAGCAATGAAAATGGGCGCAATGATATAACCATATTGAAATGCATTTCATCTCTTTCCAACATTGAGTCTCTACATCTTGTTATTCTATAGAAAATATTTCACACAGTGAACGATGTGAAAAGAACGTTTTCCCATCCCAAAACAAGCGAATCGAATGCAAAACTATTCCCATATAGTTCCTGTTGAAATTAAACGGCACTGTACAATCAATATGGATGCGACAGCATTGTGCGAGTATTGTTGATGTTATAGCATTGTCACAACGACGGCGACAACAGCAGCTGCAATAGCAATAGCTAGTAAAAACTCAATCAAATCGCATTCAATTCGATTCAAACACACGAACGAGTGGCTGCGCAGTAGCTAATAGCCGGAAATCGGAAATTCGAAATCTTTTTTTTTTTTTTTTTTTTTTTTTTTCAAATTGGAATGACAAGTATTCTCCTAATTTTTTTATTACACGCCAGAATGAGTAGTCACTATACTGGTTCATGTTCAATTCGACAGACTGATGACGATGAGGGACCAGCAATGAGAACATGCTTTGTAGCATCAGTGTCAGGGAATGAAAAAAAAAGAGTATTGTGCCGGTCGGTCGGTTGGTCGGTCGTCGTCATCGGTTGCCGCAATGCTTTTAACCGGGGGAGATCTATTAGGAAGCCGTAAGAATTTATCCATTCACAAAATTTGACACGCATTCTTTTTCCAATCGTTTTGCTTTTTGTTCTACACGTTGTTATTTTTTTTTTCTTTTCTTTTCTTTCAGTCTTCATTGTTTTTTTTTTTTATTTTTACATTTACAGTGATTCTGTCTTTTGTTTTGAACTGTGAAAGAATTTAAAAATTTGCTTCACCATTTCATGGGACCACCGCATAAAATTTCCATTTCCATTTGGAAACACCGATTTCAACCGATACACAACTAGCAAAAGATCTACAAGTGTAGATGAAGAAAGAGGGAAAAAAAAATATTGTATTTCAGCCAAAGAGTAGAACAGAAGCATAAAAGTAATTAAATAAGAGTAGATGAAGAAAAAGTAGAGAAAAAAAAGCATCGAACCAACGAACGAATGAACGAATGAACATACCGACGTACAAATGAAGAAGCAATCTTTTCAACGGCGACCAAAACAGGTACGTATGCGATTTAAAACAGTATATAAGAGAACATCCTTACGTGCAGCTAAATCCCAGTAGCCAATTTTTTTATTTTCTGTGTTTTTTCCCTTTCATTTTTATTTTTTTTTTTTTTTTTTAAACGAAAAACCTGTTCATCGCACTGATTACACTTACCGTACACATGGAATGTATGCTAGAAAATTAGTTACCTATTAATATATTTTCACTTTTTCGACTTTCGACCGAAGGCCGTAGCCGAGTTTTTCACCACAATTTATGCCGTTGCCACCATCGTCACCTTATATATGTGTATTGTACACCATGTTTGTACTAGTGTATGTCATGTACACTCTTATTCAATAAATAATATTTTTTCGACAGCTTAAATAATAAATGTATTTTTAGAATTAAGTGAAAAAGAGATAGAAAGAGAGAGACAGAGAGAGAGAGAGAAAGACAGAGAAAGACAGAGAGAAAGAGAGAAAGATAGAAAGATGGAAAGATAGAAAAATAGAAGAATAGAGGAGGTATAGAAGGATTGAAATGTGAGAGAGAGATAAAGCGAGCGTGAGAGAAAAAGAGATAAATTAGACGAAAGAAAAATGTGCAAATATCTGCATATATCCAAAGTAAATAGAGTGTAGATTTTTCCTTATTTTCAGGCAATTTTCGCTTAAACGTTTGAACAAATCAAGTCTTGTTGATGTGAAATGAATTATTACAATCATTTTCCATCGTTCAATTTCACAAAAAAAAAACCCATTTAATTGAAATATATTTACTTTGCATTGGCAATTTGCATTTCGATCAGAACAACCGACAACGACAACGATATTGATGACGGCGACAACGGATTGCAAACCAGTAGCAGTTGAACGGGCAGAGAAAAAAAATACAATTGGAAAATCAAATAGAGAAGAAAAGGAGCAAAAAAAAAAGAAATACAGCACAGCGCGCACACAGAAGAAATAACACGAGCATAAAATCGCATAAATCGTTCAATGAATCTGCATACAAAGAGAAAGAAGGTGCCGTTTTAAGTAGCAAAGTGTGTGTGTGTGTGTATGTGTGTGTGCGCGCGCGCGTTCGCTTATTCGCTCATTTACCGATACACAGCACTAAGAAACTTAAAGCATAGCTGAAGAAAGCAAACAGGCTTTGTTGCAGTAGCGTACAATGCTATTAAGCATTCAGATCGAGAGCGGTACAAAGCAAAACGAAACGAAACCATGAACAATAACAAAGAAAAAAAAAAAACAATTTTATATATAAAACATAAAATCCGTCGAGCAATTGAAGGCTGATTGAACGATAATATCACCAATGAATTATGTATGTGACTCTAATTCGATAATTAGCTAAGAGTGCCAAAGCTGAATAAAATAAAAATGCTCATTTCAGATTTTGCTTTTTCTTCTTCTTCTTCGTCGTCGTTGTCGTTTCCTGCAATGTTTCGTGTCATTCAAATGAGTGACCAAACAAATTTAGCGGGCGAAAAGAAGAAAAAAAAAAAAAAAAACAAATTACAATTGCCATCGAATATATCGTAGCCTAGCGATTTTGTACGGTTGAATTGTGAGTCAATTTTTGATTGAAATGAACATAGGCAAATGATCGAGCGTGTAAATGGTGACAATTTGCGTAAAATATTTGATTAAATGCAATAATTCATATCAAATCAATTTTAATTAAATCACGTCTAGATTCATGTCGTCGGCATTTATTTTTTTTTTTTTCTTTTTACAAATGACTTAATGTCAACTTATAGGCTGTAATATTTCATTTTGTTATTCTCTTTTGTTTGATGATTTAAATATTCATTTGGCGTGTGCAAAGCGGTTTTTATTTTCTTCTTCTTCTTCTTCTCATTGGTCGAAAGTTGAAGCTTTAGCTCATGCTGACTCTTGTTCGCCCCCTCTGATTTACTTCTGATTTATATTTTTGTAATACTACTTACAAGTGTTTTATTCAATTGATCGACATGCATACATTTAAACGGCCACCAACAAACAGTTGACAATGAAATTACTCACTAAGATGAAATTACACACAGTAAGATTTTGTTACCTTTTCGTTTCTATATAAATTTATCTATGCAAAGTATATCGTATCTCATATCTCTATATATATATATATATCGCTATCACAGCATATCGTTGAATCAACCAAACTGTCGGCCAATAATTACAGTTAAGTGAAATGTAAATAAATCAAGCAAGGGCAAAGGATCGAATGGGAATAAAACAAAAGCGAACATTTTTCATTCTCTTGTGATTTGTGTTAAGTATTTGTATTCCAGGGCATTTTATTTGTGTGATTTTTTTTTTGTTTTTGTTTCTACTTTGTTCATCAGTTTTCAGCGAATGAACGACGGTTTTCTATCGTCGACAGGTATTAACGAAAGAATGAACTGTAGACAGCTTTTTCTGTTTCAACAGACAGCTAAAACGAAGCAAAAAAAAAAAAATAAATCGAAAAGAAAAGCAAAATTGAAACACACTGAATGATTCTCTGCAGAAATGAAACAAAAAAAAAAGAAAAAAATTCAAGAAAATAACAAACAGAATCGTTTATTTTACAGCTCAAGAGATGAGAATTTCATCAAGATTTCATTGCACGCTGAATGAATGAATGAATGAATGAATGAATGATGACGAGTTTCTTAGTTCTTCAACACCGAAGGGCTTTGTGTAATCCTTTTTCTTCCTATACATTTTTCGAAACAAAAAAACAGCAAAGAGAATTATAACAAAAAGTTGATACAATTTTTGCAAAGTCCGTATATTTTCCATTTCTATATATATAGAGAGATTTTTCTTATCGCTTTATTTGATTTCTCGATTCCAAAAATTTTTCGACATAAAATGAAAAAGACATAAAACACAAGATGAGTAAAAATAAAAAACATATTTCATCTTTTATAATTCGTTTGTTATACACAATAATCTTAATTACTGTTTCAGTTCTTTTAGCTCTTTGCTTTGCTAAACACATAAACATGGACCGTACCTTTAATTCTAGTTTTTTTTTTTTTCCTTTTTTTATTTTTACTTTTTATTTTTTTTCAATCCGTTCTTCTCCCTCTCCGACATATAATCATGTTTATATATATATATTTCTGCTTTCTTTCCTTCAATTTTTGGTTTATATTTATCTGTCTCCCTTGCAATTGGCAGCTCAGTGGTTAATTTTTTTTTTTTTTTTTCTTTTTCAAAAATGTATTTCATGTTTTCTTGATAAAAACCCTAACTACAGAAAAATGCACCGTACAAACCGAATTTAAACCAAAAATAAAAAGAAACAGAATGTAAAATTAATCAAGAGAGAGAGAGAGAGAGAGAGAGAGAGAGAGAGAGAGAAAGAGAAGAAGCAAAAAACAGTTCAAGAAGTCGCTTCAAGTAAACCAAAAAAAAAAAAAAATAAAAAAATAAATAACAAATCAGATATCGAAAATTAATTGTTCAAAGGAAAAAGAAATTGGTTCCAAGCCCGAAAACCAATGTGCCTTTCCATAGAAAATAAATGCACTTCGTATCATTGGTACACATCATTTATCGCTTATCACGATGGATCTAGGTTTTTATTTTGGCTTGTATTTCGGTCGATTTTTTTCTTCTTCTTTCGTTTTTTTTCTTTTATCCTTCCCACAGATTTATTTGCTAGTAAATTTCTATATGCTCAGGTATTTCTCACTGTTTTTTTGTTTTTTTCAATGTCATTTCGTTTTCAAAAATTGTCTACTTGTTGTTTAGTGCATTTTCTACGAAATCTTCCTTAAAATGTTTCTTTCGGATTTTTTTTTTTTTTTTTTTTTTTCTTTTGATTTTTGTGTTCAGGCATTTTCTTCGTTTTTAAACGATTCTCATTCGTCGCATACTGTCAATTCATATTTTTTTTTTTTTTAATCCATTCTTAATTTCTTCATCACTATCATTCTTAACACATAAATATGTATAGCACCTACTTGTTCAATTTCCATCGTACGTCCAATGCAATAGGAACTTTGAGCTCTTTATTTTTTTCTTTTTTTTTTTCATTTTTTTTTTTTTTTTTTGCATTTTATGTTTTCATTTATTTTTGTTGTCTTCGGTAAAGTATTAGTTTAAATTACAAATTTAAGTTCGACTTAAAGTGACAAATGAATATAATACAGTATTTACAAGCGAATTAATACATCTATGTATATGTCTATGGTATAATATTGGTGCTGGCAGAAAATGTGCGATTGTATAATTGGCGATTTTCATTTATTCTATCTTTTATTCGTTTTTTTTTTTTTTTTTTTGTCTCTTTTTCTTTCTTTCTTTCTTTCATTCTTTCTTCGCTAACTTAGTAGTAGTGTAGCTTTGTGTGCAAAATGTATGTATATATATGTGACAATGATAAGCAACAACAAAATTCGGTTTTATCATATCTTTTCCCTGTGTTTTTGCGCTCTCACTTTGCACTACTGCAATTTTATGTTCGTCCAACCGTTGTTGAGCGTAATTCTATTAATTTTGCTTAAATGTATAAGAACAAGAAGAAGAAGAAGAAGACAAAGAAGAAGAAGAAGAAGAAGACAAAGAAGAAGAAGAAGACAAATAAGAAAAAGAAGAAGTCAAAGCAGACGAAGACGAAGAAAAAGAAGAAGAAGAAGAAATGCAAGCATACCTTTGAATCAATTAAATGAAACACCCTTTCGTCACATACCATAGAGTGCGAGTGGATTTTCGGAAGCAAACACATCGACATCATGATACAATGTACTGATAAATAGTATTGCTCCGCACTTTGAGCGCTTCTATAGTCAAGTTTTGAGATAGGTCTCGTTGATTTCCGTACTGCACAGTATATTTGTATATGTCTCATTTTCGTGTGCAATGTTTTGAAGAATGTTATCAGTTTAACTCAGATAGAATGAGAGAAAACAAGAGAGCGAAGCTAAAGGTCAGCAAAAATAGTTTGGATTTTCTCTCTCACTCTCTCTCTCTCTCTTTCTTTCTCTCTTTCTCTCTTTTTCTCTCTCTTTCTCTCTCTCTGGCTTGCTTTTTCTTTTTCTCATTTATCTACCATCATGTTCCGTATTCACTCACCGAATTTCCGAATCGTTTGTCTGTTTTTTTTCTTTTTTGCTATAGTTTAAAATGCAATTCAGCTTTGTATGTCCCTTGTAAAACATAAAGCCAATTCAATCATATTGTTTGTAGATTGGAAAAGCAAAAGAAAACAAAGAAATGAGTCAACTAAAAACTGAAAGGAAAAAATAAAAAAAAAAAAAATATAAAGAAATAAACAAACGGGCAAATAAAAACGACCGATAAAACAGAAATTTTGATTTCAAATGTACAAAGTATTTATTTTTGACTTTTTCATTCGGGTTTTTATTTTATTTTTTATTTTATTTTGCGTTTTTTTGCATTGGAATTTTATAAAATTACTATTAACACTTATAATTCAATTCATTTTTCTGTTCTCAGGATTTAATTTAAATTCAATCTTTCAGTTTATGTATACATATATATATATATATTTATTTATTTATTTAATATATTAATATAAGGGCTATTTATAATGATACGAATACGATTTGTTTTCATTATTTTTTCTTACTATTTACAAAATAAAAGTCTGTTTGATTTTAGTTCTTATTTAATTTCTGTGTTTTTTTTTTTCTTTTTTTGCAATTTCACACGTACACGCGTGCTGTGTCATTTCATAATTATGGTTTTTTTTTTTGCATTTAAGTAGGTTGACAGATTTGTCACTTGTACAATTTATGATTTTTTTAATTTCTCATGTCTTCCTATCTTATAAATTAGAATATTCATCTCTCTTTGCACACTCGCGTGTATGTTTGTGTGCTTGACAATGTCTATGTGTATATATGTATGTATGTGTCTGTGTTGTTGTTGAATCTTTTAAATTTTAATTTGCTAAATAAGAAAACCGTTTTGTCTATTCAATCTTTCTTCATTTTTTTTTTTTTTTTATCTTTTATTTGAAACATTTTTATTTTTGTTATATATATTTTCCTTTTTTGTTTGACATTTTCATTCTTATTCATCCATTAAATTGTAATAAAAATCATCGGTGATTCGTTTTACATAAATATAAATATCTAATTCTCTCTGTTAATTCATCTGTTTCTTTTTATTTTAATTATAAACATTGATACTCATTCGATTGAGAGATAGACAGAGATTAAATGAAAATCAAAGAGACAATCAACAACAACATTAAATAGCAAAAATAAATAAATACATATAAATAATGCCAATAAAAATGTTAAAATAGTCTGTCGTTTTCTCATTTAATTTTCATCGTGCGTTTTATAATCATAAAAAATAAAATGCCAAACAAAACGGAACAAAAATAAAAATGTTTTTTTTTTCGTGTGTTGCTGCTGTTTGCGTGTGTGTGTGTGTTTTTTTTTTTATTTTTTTTTTCTCTCTTTTTCTTCTTCTTTTTCTTCGTTTTCTTTTCTCATCATTTCAATTTATACAAATTAAGTTGAATCGTTTCGCCAATTCTATTTAATGATAAGATCGAAATTGAAATATAAAAAAAAAGCCAATAACTAAATAGTTGAAAAATAATAAAAAGAAATAAACATTAAAATGAAATAGAATTAATTTAAATTAATATCATTTATGCAATGAATTTGTCCGCTAAAACTAATATCACTTGGTATTTTGTTTTCCATTTTTTTTTTTTTTTCGTTTTTCGTTTTTCTTTTTTTTTTTTCTTATCTCATTTTTCCTCATTTTGACAATTCACAATTTAGTATTTGTTTTGTTTTTTTCTTTCTTTCTTGTTTTAATACCATTGGCCTTAGATTATAACATAGTAAACAGATAAAAAGTCAATTGAATGTTTTTCACTCACTGCTTTGATTTAGACGGAACAAAAAAATATTGAGCATTTTTTTTTTCATTTAGCAAGCTATCGTCAACCCCTCGATTTACACCTTTCATTCTTTAATTCATTTTCTTTTCCATTTCTTTTTCTTCTTCTTCTACTTCTTTCATTCTAATTCAATCGAGGCATATTTAAGATCTAAAAATTGTTTGGTAGAATTTTTTTTTTTATTTTTTTTTTTTTTTTTTTCATTTTCTGTGTTTGAACTTTACATTTATCTCGTGTTTGTTTTTTATTTTTTTTTCATGAAATTTTTAACCTTATTTGTTATTCAATTAATATGAATGTGTGAATCAATTTTTGATGTATTGTGTGTAGTGGCAAATGGCAGTACAATTAGGGTTTTAATTGATTACAATGTATAAATTCTCACTTTTTAGTGTTTTTGTGTGTTTGTGTATGTGTGTGTGAGTTGGTATTTTACATTTACAGATAAAACGGACTCGAATTCATTTTTATTTCATTCGTTAATAATATTGTTTTTATTTTTTGTCTTTTTTTTTTTTTTGTTTTTTTTGTTCTTTTTTTTTTGTTGTTTTTTTTTTTTTTGTCTTTATATGTAAGCACATCTCATCGATTTTTATTTTATTTGTATTTAATCAATTATTCAAACATCGGTTATAAAATAAAAAAAAAAGAAAGGATTAAAATCTTAATTGTTCCGTTAGGTATTCGTTCATTTATTTTATTCATTCTATCTTCTACTTTTGGTCTGATTTGTTTATTTCCAGTTTTCAATCACTTTTTTTTTCCCACTCGCCGCCGCATGACATCGAATTTTACATTGAATTTCGGTAAAACAATCGAAAGAGAATCAAAGAAAGAAAAAAAAACAACAAGAAATCGTATCAAAATTAAGTGTATGCGTATTGTTGTTGTGTCAATTTAAATTTTTAATGGGTCCAATTTTTGAGGTGATTTTAATTTTCAGACAATTTTACACACTAGATTGAATCATTTTGTCACCAAAATTTGATGAGACAAACGCACGCACGCACGCACGCTTGCACGCATGCACACACGCAAAATATACGCTTTTATTGTAAAACGACTTAATATCATCGCATTAATGAAAACAAAAAACCCAAAAAAATCGTTGTCATTATCTAACTGAATCGAATTTATTAGCAATTTTGGAAAATTAGTTTGTCAAAAAATGATTTTGAATATTTTTCAAAATAAATTAACGATTTTTTGCTGATAAAATGTAAAACTATGAAAACCTGAATGTGAATCATATTTTTTTCATTGTTTCGCCGTAACGGAGGTTTTGATATCTATTGAAAATTATTGTTCACGTTGAAAGAACACATCGGTTATCAAAATCGATAAACTAAACGATATTCGGTAGTCTAAGTAAACATGAAAATGTTCCAAATTTAGATTGGTTAGGCGCATTTAATTTAGGCTTCAATTTTGATTCAGGTAGCAAAGGTACTCGAACATTTTTTTTTTTTTTTTCTCTTTTTCTTTCGAACTGTCGACTCAAGCGGGGCGAAGTCGGGTGTTTTTTTTTTCGTCTGTTTTTCAAACGTTATAAATTATTTGAAATGTTATAAATTATTTCAAAGATTACAACAAAATGATAAAAATTCCAATCAAACACAGAGAGAGAGAGAAAAAAAAACAACAACAACATAAAAAAGGGAAAAAGAAAAATGTAAGTAAAACAAAACGAAAACATGCACAACACTGCAAAATCGATGGCTATAATGTTTCGGCTCATTGATTTATTTTCCATCAGAATTTTCATGATGGCCAATGGCTTCTAACTAACTTGTTCATCAATTTGCGCAAATGTGTGCTGTTACGTTGTAACTAAAACAGGTGTTTTTGCTCACTCGGGAAATTATCGATTTTTTTCTCTTTTTTTTCTACCCCTCTTCATTCGTTTCGCTTTGTTTCAGTTTGTTACAGTTTTTTTTTTTTCGATTGAACTGGACAAAATTGACCAAAAGTAAAATAGAAAAATAGAAAAAAAAAAGAAACATATGTCTCGCTATGACTCTAATTAATAGTTTCAATTTGTTTCTTAAACATTACTATTGTTTTTACTGAATACATAAGTGTTAAATAAAAATATGTGTTCGTTTGAAAGATAGAAAGTAAGAGAGAAAGGAAAAGAAATAAAATTAGTTCTATCTATATAAAATGAAATAGAGATGAAAGGATTTTGTTTTCGTTCGATTGTTCGTTTGTTTTCGATGTTCGACTAAACTATACACATTTATGGGTTACGTATATGGTGAAAAAAAAAAAAACATGAAATTGTTTTCCTTAAGATCTGTTTTTTTGTTTGTTTTAGTTTTAGTTTGCAATTATTTTTTTTTTTTTTTTTTCATTTTTTCATTTTTTCATTTTTAAATAAATATTCATTTAAAGTATGATTACCGTGACTTGATTTGCCTTGTGCGGCTCTGGCTTGTAATTGGTTAAATGTTGTTTTTATATTGATTGTAGTAAATAGTTCTTAGACAAAATATGCGCGACCATTTCGATTCATTTGCGGTGTTTCTGGTATGGTTGAATAAACATGGCCAAGCGATGAAGCGGTTGAACGACATACATAATTTGTTTGTTGCTGTAAATTGGCGGTTGGTTCATAGTGAGACGATGTACAAGACAGTTCATCTTCAGTAATGCTCATGCTATGCGATGGTGATGTGGCCGCATTTGATTGACGTGACAGTGAAATTGGTGACAGTGACAGTTGATCCTGTGTCAATTTCTGTTGATGATGTTGCTGTTGCTGTTGCTGTTGTGAATGATGGTGTTGCTGTTGTTGTTGCTGTTGTAATTGTGCTTGTTGTTGCATTTGTTCAACCACTTCCATACTAATATTTGTGGCATTATTCATTGGAACGGCAAAACCTGGATGATTTTTACACCATGAATCAAGCGTTGTTGGTGCGGGTGTATAACGTAAATTTGGGCTACGTGATACGGTGCCCAATTTTTTGATTGAACGATTATGTGATGGTAAATCGGGTAATGCAAATCGAATTTTATCCCAACATCTTTTCTCACCCCAACAAATGACTGGGCACGTTTGTACAAGTAATTGCATTGTAGCATCCATAACGATAAGCTCAAGTGGTGCGGTTAATATAAGCGCAATTTTATGACGACGATATGATGGACGAATATTTTCAATCATTGATTGTAATGCCAAACGGAATGTTGGCTGTGACCATTCATTTTGAAGAAATGCCATTGATACAACGATGATAATTTTTTTTGATAAATCAGCCGCACTTTGTAATGAATCATTTAAATATGCTGATGAATGTATATCACGATGATGTAAGCATAAATTATAACCACTATTATGCAATTCAGATCCAATGACTTGAAGAACAAAATCCGAATCACGAATACTATAAATAAAATATGCATCATACAATTGGTCCCCATCTTCAGCATTTTTGCCTGGTGTTTGTGTTGGATCTTTAAATAATCGTATACCATATTTTGCATGTGCCCATAAACGAAAATCTTGACGTAATACGCATACTAATGCAATTAATAAACCAGCACCAATGATTGATACTAAAACGGCAGCCAATAATGGTACATAACTGCCACCAATTAAACCATTTCCAATAACAGTACGTTGAACAGCTGATGTTGCGCTACCATTTTCAATTGCTTCTTCACAATGTTTTATCATATTACCAACAATACGTTTATCAATGCACATCATTCGATTAACATCAAATTCACCTTGGAATTCTTTAATCCATTCATTGAGTTTTAGTAAATTTTCACAATCGCATCGCCAACGATTTCCTTCCAATTGTAATTGTGCCAATGTACCAGCTTCATATGATGATGTTAATTGATGCCATGGTGCAAAATTTGTAATTTTATTATGATTGAGCGTTAAAATTTCCAATTTTTTTAATGTACCAAATGTATTATTGCCAATATGTGAAATGGCATTTTCACTTAAATACAATTCATTTAAATTTTTCAATTGATCAAATTCAAAACCGCGTAATTCTTCAATTTGATTATTTTCCAAATGTAAAACTTTTAAGCTCGGTACACCATTAAATGTTCGATTATGTAAGCTCGTTATTTTGCTATCATTTAAATACAATTGTTCCAATTTACGTTTACCAATAAACATGTGACTTGATAAATCGCCTAAATCATTTCCATCCAAAAAGATTGTTGTTGCATCCATTGGTAAGCGTTCTGGTACTTTTGTATATCCAGCATTTCCGCAATCAACAACATTTGCACTCCATGTATGATCATGATAGCATGTACAACGATCAGGACATGTCATTTTACAATCGCATGCTTCAAAATCACAACAATTGCACAATGCAAAACAATGACTTTCATATTTGCATAGAAAATCTTGTGGTTTTAAATCCATAAGTGGACGTATAACTGCTTGACCATTGCGTTCATGTTCCATGGTGCACATAACCAAATCTAAATCAAGTACGCGTGGATGTTGACGCAAATGGCTTAATTCATTGATGCGTTGCAACCATTCCATATGACAATCGCAATGTATTAAATTATCACCGATATAAAATTGTGGCATTTCTTTTATATCGGATATTGGATTTAATGCAAATGCTGATATATCCAATTCACGTATTTGATTGCCATATAAAACGACTTTTTCTAAATGACGTTTCTTTAAAAATGTACCTGGTGCTACTTCGCGAATTTTATTATTATTCAAATACAATGTTTGAATGCTGTTTGGTATACTGGAATCATCGATGCGTGCCAAATTATTATATGAAACATCAAGCATTTTAATTTGAGTGATATTTCGTACATCAAAATAGTTGCCCAATCGTGTTAAATTATTTTTATGAATGTCAAGCCATTCAAGTGATGCCGGTAGATGACTATAATCAAATTGATGAATATTATTATCAGATACATTGAGCCATACAAGATTTGGTAATGATGTAAATACACTGGAAATATCTTGAATTTGATTATTATCCAATCGTATTGCACGCAATGTTGGATTTGAACTAAATGCCGATTGATCAATTTGTTTAATTTGATTTGATGCTAAATTTAATACATGAATCGATGATAATTTGATGAATGTATCACGTGCAATGGTTGTAAGTAAATTATCAACTAAACGTAATCCAAGTAAACGTTTTAAACCATCAAATGAATCGTTGTGTAGACTTTCGATGCGATTTTTACCCAAATCCAATGATTTTAAAAAATGTAATTTTTGTAAACAGCTTGGTATTTCATTAAGTAAATTATCATTTAGGCTAAGATCATTTAAATTGGTTAAATTTTCAAATGCATTATCATCAATTGATTCAATTTGATTTGATTCCAAAAATAATTGATTTAGCACATACAACTCGGTGAAATGGTATGATTCGATGCGTTTTAAATTATTTGATGATAATGTTAATGCATGTAAATTTTTTAAATCAACAAATGCTCCAGTTTCAATTGTATCGATATTATTATGATCCAAATGTAAGATTTGTAAACTGTACAAACCTCGAAATACGAATTGATCGATTTTTGTTAATGCATTTTGTCCTAAATTTAATACAACCAAACGTACTAAACCGGAAAATGTTTCGCTATTAATCCATGTTGATGTAAGATCATTTTGTGATAAATCCAATACTTCTAAATGATCAAGACGATCAAGTAAGCCAGGTGCAAGTGCCGTTAATGTATTATTTTGTAAATACAATTGCGTTAGTTGTGGTGATGAATGAAATAATACGCGTGGTAATGCAACTAAACGATTACTTGATATATTCAATATGTTGAGCGATTGTAAACCGGCCAATGCATGATCAGCAATTTCAATTAATAAATTTTCCTGTAGCATCAATGTTGTTAATGATCGTAATGCGGATAAACCATTATCAGGTAATGTTGTAATATCATTGTGTGATAAATCAAGTATTTCTAAACCGGTATTACATGATTTTCCTGGTGTTGATGAACCACTTCCATATCCAGCAAAACCCAATTGTGCGATATCGGTGAGACGATTTTTTGTTAAATTTAAATGTTTTAATGAATATAATGGGCAAAATACTTCCGTTGGTAAACTCCATATATTATTGTCAGATAAATCTAAATCTTGTAATTCGGTTAAACCGCGAAAGCATTCCGGATGCAATTCCAAATTCATTGGGCTCCAATCGGAATTATGCGTTCGCAATGATAATATTCGTAAATTACGTAATCCTTGTAATACCATTGATGGTACATAACGAATTTTACAAAATTCTATAGTTAAATTATTTAAATTGCGCAATGCGCTTAAAAATACGCCCGCATGCTGACTGTTTGTTTCCAGTGAACTTTCAAAAAATAATACATCACTGCATTCAAGTCGCATGGCTGAAATGCGATCCGTTTGGTATACACTTAAATTGCTAAGTAAATTATCAATACCGCTAATTGTCCTTAATTTACATTGAAGCATATGCTTAACATTTGATGTGTCATTTGATGCATCGGTGCCAGGCAATCGTTGCCATTTACATCCTCTGGGCGCTGCATCCGCTCGTCCAACTAATGATGATCGAGCTGTAACTAATGTGATGCACAAACAAATGGCCAATATCACGCTGAATATTTTCTTTGACGATGTCATCATTGTGTCTGTGTTTTTTTTTTGTTTATTATATTTCTTTTAAAGTTTAAAGTGATTTTTTTTTTCTCTCCTTTCGGGATTTATGTTACACTATGGAATAAAAATTTCCTCTTTAGTGTATTTAAATATTTCTTTTTTTTTTTCTCTCTTCTTCTTCACGTTTGTTATAAATTTTGCACTCCAAAATGCATGAAATCTGTGGAATGCAACATATAGGCAATATCAGTTCGGTGCTTGGTGTCTGTGTGTTTTATTTTGTTTTTTTTTTTTTTTCTTTTTATTTATTTATTCTCTCTTGTCTCGAACACCCAAAAATAAGTTTTGCCTTGATGTATTACTTTTCGTTGTCGTTTTCTCTGTTGAGTATTTATGTATACGAGAGAATTGTGCACTCCTTCAATCCTTATGTCGATTTTTTCTCTCCATACGTGATTTTTTGTTCATTCTTTATATTTTTTTGGTGGATTCGATGCCTTTTTCGTGTTCGTTATTAGGTTCTTGAATTTTTTTTTTTTTTGTCTCTCTCTCTCCTCTTTTCTTTCTGAGTGTATGTATGTGTTTTGTTTCTGTCTCTGTTGGCCGTTGAATTCAAACAGCGAATGGTAGAAAAATAAAGAGCAGATCTTGTTGGAACTGAATCAACACACTCGAAAGTCAAACGCACCAAAAACAAAAAAAAAAACAACAATTTTTTCTCTCTTCGTTTCTTTTAATTTTATTTTGGTGTTCTTTTTTTTTTCTTCTTATTCTCAGCTCTTCTTACTCTCTGGGTGTAGTGCGCTTTTATTTCTTTTTTTTTTATTGCGTTTTCAGTTTGGTCTTTTAACGATGAACTGGTAAGCACTCATCGTAGGTTTTTGTCTCGGTGCATAGAAAAAAATACACACAGAGATATAGAGTGAATAAAATAACTAGCCGAACGAATGAAGAGAGACGAAAACAAATCACACAATTCAGCCTTTTTTTTCTTCTTCTTCTTCTTCGTATGTGTGAGTCTGTGTTGTACTTTTGGTTTTCCGAAAACAACGACAAAATATTTTAGTTTTGCCCGCGTTGTGCCTCTTCAATCTCCTTTTTTTTTTATTTTGTTTTCTCTTATTTGAGATTTGTCCGTGCAATTCTCTCAAAAAAAAAGTAAAATTTCTGTTTGTCTCAATACGGCTTTCTTCGCTATCTTTTGCTTCGATTTTATTTATTGAATTTCGATGCTGTAGAATTTCTCTCTTGGTTCTCAAGAGATGAACAAAACGGAATTCAAACTAAACAAAAATTGTATAACTTTTTCTTATGTGTTTATATGTGTCTATGTATCAGTTTTTTTTTTCTTTTGGATTCTCTCTTCTTCTAGTTGTTGTTGTTGTTGTTATTATTATTTGGTCTTCTGGTTTTCGGTTCTCATTCCCAGATGGTAATTATATCGATCTCATCAGCATAGTCGTCGATCGAATTTGATTTTTATTAGTTTGGTTCATTTAATTTCGGTGCGACCGTGCGTAGATTCTTCTTTCTTTCGTTTTTCGTTGATTTTTTTTTTCTTTTTTCTATTTGAAATTATGTTGCGTGCACGTCTCTCGTTTCGATATTATACAAAACCGACAAAATAAATATTTATGTCTTTGTTTTTTTCTTTTTTTTTTTCTCTCTCTTTCTATATAATCATCGTCGTTGACGTCGTTTTGTTAGATTTTTGTTGTTATCTGACTTTTGTTGCTATCAAAAAGTTTTTCCGTCGCAATATTTATTCATTTTTTTTCCCCTTTCGCTTGCTGCTTCTTCTTTTTTCCTTTTTTCTCATACATTTCGTTTCTGCACATAAACTTCTCATGTGATGTCACATTCAGAATTTTTTTTTTTTTTTGTTTTTTAAACACACTCACATTCAATTAGAGTTTAAATTTTAATTTTGTTTTTGTTTTTGATGGGTCGTCGTGTTTATTAATCTTGTGTATTTGTCAAATGCATCAAAATATTACATAAAAATTCATTCTCACATTGCAGATATCATTTACAGGCCAATGAAATATGCGATAATTATTGTTGACGTTTATCAGCTTGTGTGCTGTATTTGTTGTTGCATTTGAAGTTTATTTCCTTTTTTAGAATTTTGATTTCATCAACGCATTTCACATAAATCACACAATTGCAATGAAATACGTAAACACAAATACATTCATTTACAACAGTTTTTGCAATTGTTTTGAGAGTTATTCAAGTTGTTATTATCATAGTTGTTCATATCACTTCTTCGAAATAATATTTCGTTTCGGATAGATTTTTCATTCTATTCGGGAGTCTTTGTCTTGAATTTTTGATATTCTTTTTTTTTGCTTTTCTGTTGTTGTTGTTGAGCACACACAATGTTTTAATTTCTTCCGTTGCTTGACCTTCTTTATATGTCAAAACTTCTCTTTTATTATTTTCTTTTTTTTTTTTTTTTTTAATTGTCAACAATATATATATATATACTTGAACTATAAATTCTATTTTTCTTCATCAGCTATTTATTTTTCTTCATTGAAAGAGTGAATGAGCTTGATTCAGTGCGCTTTTTCATTACTTTTTACCACATTCTATTACATGGCCGAGTCACACCGTTTGATTTATATTTCTCAAGTGCACAAACAAAACTCACAAAGATTCTTTTATTTTTGTTTGTCAGTTTCTGATCTCTTTTCTTTCTGTTGATACTTCTTTCTATTTGATTTTTTCTTCTTTTTTTTTTTTTTTTTGCACAAAAACTATATCATCTAGTCACTATTCAAACTGATTTTCTTTCAATGACTTGAAATATTTCTTCACTTATTCTTGTGATTTTTCTTCTTTTTTTTTTCCTTTCGTCACAATATTTTCATTCTTCAATTTCTTTCTTCTTTGTATATATATCAAGATATATAACACGATTTTATTCGCTGGAGAATTGAATTTAATCACAAATATGTCGAACTTATAATCGGTTACAATAAAATATACACGGGCACTGAGTTTTTTTTTTTTTTTTTTTGAAAAAAAAAAATATTTCTGAATTTTTCCGCGTTTAAATGAAAAACATGAAATTAAAATTACTATTGTATGTTGTGTGTTGCAAAAATTTAAAACATAAAAACAAACACAAAATAAACGATAAATGGAATGAATAGCATGTATGGCCTTAGTTATTCGTATTCATTTGAACCGTTTTGTGGTTTTTTGATATTTCGACTGTTTTCAGTTTATGTGTTATTTTTTTCTTCGCTTTTCTTTTTTTTTCTTTTGATTGTATTTTGTGGAAAAAAAAACCGAGAATAAACTTGGCTCGCTTCTTTACCGGCCCGCTGTTCATTCAAAACTGAATTCAATTCACGACCATCGCATCTATTTAATGACTATGAATGTGGGCCCTAAAGGCAATCCACTCAATATGATTGCAAAATGTATTGGATAGAATGAGATAACCATAGCATGTGCACATCAAATTCAATACCATTCTCTCTCTGCTCACTCACGCGCTCGCTCTCTCTCTCTCTCTCTCTCTCTCTCTCTGTGTGTGTTTTGTCCCTTGTTCGTTCATACGTTTGCTCTCTTAATTTTATCCACATATTTTGTTATTCTCTCTTTAGAAATACTCATGCTGCCATTCAATGTATATTTGCTGCACAATATGCCATCTGTTTCCAATCAGTTTCTCTTTCACCTCTCCTTCGTTTCCATATTTTTCTCTCAGTTGAAACAACAACATATAACATAGAATTGTCTCTTTCAAACTTTAACTCTTAAGCACATATTGTACTGTTCAACTCAACATTTCTCCGTCAAAATAAAATTCTCCTTCCCATTCCATAAGAGTCTAATATTTTCTCTCTCTCTCTCTCTCTCTCTCTCTCTATTTTATTCGACTAATTCGTGAAGAAATTTTATTCTTTACGATCATTTCTTCGGTCTCTCTGTATGTTTCTGTGATTTGTTATGAGAAATTTCTCATCATACGTATAGCGCAAGAATCTCTTATTATTTTTCTTTTTGTTTTTCTTCTTGTCATATGCATCGAATTATTAGTAAATGCATTTATTTTGTAAATATTAAACATTTCATATGGATTTAATTTACTTAAATCCAAAAGAATTTAAAAAAGTGACAAACAAATGAAAAATGTCATTTTTTGATTTAATTTAAACATCATTGATGTTACATCAAGCATAATTTGGATTTTGTTTTTTTTTTTTTTTCAATGAGAAAAAAAAAATCATATTTTCTGATGGGAAAATCATATATTTTCTTCTTTTTCATAAGGAAAAAACCATATTTTTTTGTTTTAATTTCTTCCCCCAATATTTGTGATGAAAAAAAAAAATCGCATGATTTTAACCGAAAAAAAATTTTATTTAATTTTTTTTTTTTTTTTCCAAAGAATTCCTTTAGACAAAATATTGTCCAAACGAAATGGAAAAAAAAAATCGTTTCAAAGACCTTTTTATCAAGCAAATGACCATAGTAGAAAAATACATGAAAAATTCATCTCATTTGTTAAATGCTCGAATTTCGTCTTAAAAATGTTACAAAAAAAAAAAAAAAAAAGAAAAACAAAGTTAAAGAAATGGCATGAAAAATACGAAAATCGAAAATTCATCGAATGCATGTTGGTGAACAGCAAGAACACATTCATAATGTATGCTGCACTACGTTGGTCGGTCTGTGCATGAATGCAATCAGTCGGTAATTCTCTCTCTCACCATGTTCGGTTTCATGGCAAGAGAGAGAGAGCGCGTAAAATGTTTTGTATTTCAAAAGTTGGTGGGGGTAAATATTCTCTCTTTGCTCACAACATTGTTTACGATTGAAGCGAGACGAATAGAGTTGTTTGTTGGAATATTGAAACATTCTGTTACACATGCAGAGTGATGTGTATATGTTTTTCAATAGCCGTAACTATTTTGTGTAACGATGATACAATGTAAATGTTCGAACAAATGTTAAAAGGAAATTTTGTGTTGCAAATGATTTGAAGTGTATGCTAGTAGTGAAACAGAGAGGAGAGAGAGAGAGAGAGAGAGAGAGAGAGAGAGAGAGAGAGAGAGAGAGAGTACGATAATAAATGTGAATATGCAGCAGGTAACAATGGGATGACAAACAAATTGAAAAACCGTTGTAAAACCAAAAATGTGTGCACAAATTAAATACAATGAAACCCGAATGAATAGGAATTCTATTTGAAATATGTTCAGGCGATTTCCTTTTTGTATGTTGAGCCTTCAACTATCCGGTGCATTTTCGTAGTTTTAAATGTTAGCAATACATATTGAATTCGCATCGTACAAATCTAATGTGTGTGTGTGTGTGTGTGTGTGAATGTTGGTGTTTTTGTGATTTTCAGGAAAATTGCAATTTCGCCTTTCTCACCACCGTAACACCAACAGACGTAAAACGAAAAGATCGACTTTATATTTTATGTTTACTTTGCGTTAGATTGTATGGATCGTATTAATTGGAAAACACCGGATAATGGAATTAGTAAAAAAGTTTTGCATTGAGAAAAATTGGGTGATATGCCGAATATGCTCTCTTTCACACTCTTGCCCAACGATCAATGACGGCAATTTGTAAAAGGATAGAGAGAAATGCGAACCAAATGGGCGATTACAAGCTGTAAGCAAAGTCATTTAAGAAGTAATTTGTTTGCTTGGCAAATGAATGAATAAAAAAAAAACACACTCACACACACACACATAACAAATTTTGCTCCGACACTCGTTCCGCGCTTGTGGACACAATAATCATTTTCTCGTTGATGCCATTATTATAATTCTTATTTTGTCTTTCTCTCTCTCTCTCTCTCTCTCTCTCTCTCTTTCTTTCTCTGTCTCTCAAAAAACGAAATTTTCATTTTTATTCGCTTTTTTTTTCGCAACATATACAATGGTTGTGTTAAAGTGTTCTGGCAAATCCAGAGTCGTTGAAAGAGGCGCGAGCGAACCGCGCGACAATGAAATGCAACACACTAGCACACGCACTCGCACTCTCTCTCTCTCTCTCTCTCTTGCACATATACATATGGGACGAATAAAGCGAATAAGTTTCAAGAATGCTGTTACCATTGTTGATTCACTGTTATATTTATTATGTAAAAAAAATCAATTTTGAATACTCGCGTTGCTCCGCCTTTTTAAAACAGATGCAAAAAAAGCAAAAAGTTAACAACACAATATGTAATAATTTTTGCCAACCATGTGTGTGCGTATTATTTTATATGTGTGTGTGTGTTTTTTTTATTTATCCTTTCATTCCTAGATGCTGTTGTATGTTAAATTTTGTGTTGCGTTATTTTTTTTTCATTCTCTACTTTTTGGTCTGCATTTCGCTATGCGTACGTGCCTTTTCGTTCCCTCTCTTGTCCTTTCCATTCGCGTATTTTATTTCCACTTCATTTTAATGTTCACTTTTATTGCAAATTTTGTGTGTGTGTTTTTTTTTTTTTCATCCATCGTCATCGTTGTTATTGCATCGATTCATTCAGCTACAATATTTTGCTTTTTTTTTTTTATTCATTTTAGCATCTCTTCCTCCCTCACACACACTTGCCGACACACATTGTGCACTCTAGCTCTCACCTCTGTCCATATAATACCATCGTCTCTAAAGTGTCTACAATTTTTATTTTCTGTTGCTGAATTTTTATTTGGATTATCGTCATGTTGTGTGATGTTCTTCTCCGCATTTTGATTACATATATTTAACAACAAAAACTGTTGTTCATCGAATGATATTCGAATCGGCAATGTGATGGATATTTTTTTTTTTCTTTTTTTTTGAACAACAACATCAAGCAAAGATTAAATGAAAGAAAGAGAGAGAGAGAGGGAGAAAGGGAGAGAGAGAGAGAGACGAAGAGAGAGAGAAAGAGAAAGATAGAGATAGAGAGAGAAGAGAAAGAGAGAGAGAGAGAGAGAGATAGAGAGTAAGAGAATGAACCGAAGAGCAACAACACAAATATGTTTCGATACTTTTTGTATTGCCTCAACCGCGGCAAATCAATACCAAAATTACATTGAAATCCTATTTGATCGTGGTTAAACGTGTTTTGTTTTTATTTGCTCGCCAATACACATTCATTTATATAGTCGCGAATATCTCGCTCGAGTGCCATCAAGAGTGCGAGAATAAAAATTAAGCGAGTTGAAAACTCGAACGAATCGATGATAAAATATAAATGTTTTATTTATTTATTTTTTATTTTTATTTTTCTATCTAGATCTATGACGAGGGGGAGCAAATGGGAATGCGAGAGAGAGAGAAAGAGAAAGAGAGCAAAAGAGAGAGAGAGAGAGAGATAGATAGAAAAAAGAGCGAGAAAACGAACTGAAAAATTTCAAATTGATTGTTATTGTTAACGGTCGTTAGTTTTGTTTGTTTATTTCATTATTGTTTGTCTCTTCCGTTTAATGTTGACGTGTGCGGTGTACTGTACACTTACGGACAGATTAGTAGCCGTGATTCAATCACACAGAAAATTGCAATTTGTTACCTTTTCGGCTGTTTTTTTTGGTATGCATGCATGGATGTTTTTTAATCGTTTGCTTCACATCATTTTGACACTGAAGGACTAAACCCTCACTCTCTCATATTTGCTCTCACTTTGCAAAACACAAAATCTCTCCCTTTCTCTTTCTCACTCTCTCTCTCTCACTCTCTCTCACTCTCTTCTCTCTCTCTCTCTCTCTCTCTCTCTCTCTCTCTCTCTTTCTGCTCAATCTCTCTCACTCCTCACCCAACTAGTGAGCTCAATGCTCAATTTTCACAAAATTTTTGGATACGTGCAATTAATATTTTATTCGAGACGATGTTGGTGCGGCAAAAAACAAAAAATGACAAAAAATAAATACAACAACAACAATTCGCAACAAAACACATTGCTCATTCAGCCACATACTGGCAGCGAACGATGAACATGCGTTCATCAAAAACTTGATATATATTTTAAATTCAATCGAGTGCATTTTTTGTTTTTTTTTTTTTTTTTTTGTTCCGTGTCATGTGTGTCTCGTACACATAGCTATTTGGTGACAATGGGCTACAGCATATTCATTTCGTTATTATTGTATGCTGGCGCATGTGTATAATAGCATTGCATACAATTACATTTGAATTTGATGCTTTGACGCTAGTAACAAATTTCAATGGAAAATTGCTTCCTCGTTTTAGTGTATGCACTAAACTAGGCGTCTATTGCATCGATGGTAAAAAGTCAATTGTCGCAGATCATATTTCAATATTAAATCTCGTGTTCGAGTGTAACTTTATGCTGCTGCTGATGCATGAGGAGCAGATGAAATCGCTATTAAATGTCTTTTGGTGTATAAAAGTCCCATTAAATTGGTATTTTCACAATTGTCTGTGTGAGATCCTTGTTACTTTTTTTTTCTTTTTTTTTTTTTTGCACCTCGATGCCTTCACCTGCTTCAAATCAGAGATGAATATTTATTCAAAAGGATAAATCGAAGAATAAAATCGAACAGACAGACAGAAATAAAATGGCAAACTCATTCCGTTCGATTATTACAGTGCATTGCATCAATGGCATTGCTGTGATTTTTTTTTTTTCTATTGAAATTAAACGTGGGTCGTGCATTCCGTGGATCAAAGGATCAATTGATAAAATTCATCAAAAAACGTGTGCAATGACATTTATGTGTGTTCAAAGGTGTTAAATGAATATTTCTTTTCTTTCTATCTCACTCACTCTCTCTCTCTCTCTCTCTCTCTCTCGCCCTCTCTTTTTCGTTGCCTTTTAGTCTCTGTCTCGCTATATTACGCTCTCAAATACACATTCTCGTCGTAAATAAGAAAAATGTTATTGATATAGATCTCTTTGGCATGTTCAAGCTATTGATTTTGACATGACATCCAAAAAAAAAAAAAAAAAACAAAATAAAGAAAGAAAGAAAGAAAGAAACAAATAAAATAAAAAATTGGAGGTCACATTGCAATGAACGAAACAAACGAATGACGATGAAACACGACAAAGATACCAAAAATAACATAATATAATTTGTTTTGTCCAGATTTGATGATGAGCGCAATGAGAGACATACAGAGTTAGAGTGAGGAGAGCGTGCGCAAGCATTTTGGCCATTTCAAATGAGAGAGCTAAGGTTATTTTGTTGATTTGTGTTTTTTTTTTCTTTTTTTTTTCTTTTTGTTTTATTCTCTGAAATTAAAGAGAAAGAGACAGAGAAAGAAAAAAGAAAAAACGATCATGGCAAAGGCACGATGCTTGATGCTCGATGCAAGATATCATTTCGATATACATACGATGTATTTTACATAAATCACGAATCCATCAATGTTAACAACACATCGTTTTCATGTTTAGTTCATGTTTCAGAGTTTTTCATTTCATTACGCCTCGATTGGACATTTACGGAAAATAATAATGTTTGATTGGGGAGAGAAAGAGAGAGAGAGAAATTTGTATATGTTTTATTACTTTTCTCTCTTTCTCGCTCTATTTCTCTCTGGAAAAAAAAAAAAAAAAAAATACGCGAATAACAAATAACAATGGGAATGGGAATGGGATTGAGGTTTTAAGAAAACGGGAATATGAACGAAAAGACACACAAGATTTGCTGTAAAAATCAAAGCAAAACCAACACTGACTGCTGACAGGCAGCATCAGTATCGTTCGACATTGCCCGCGCGCAACAAACAAACAGAAAATGATGCGTCGTGGCCAAAGTGAAAAGAGTGAGAAAGTCGAATCAGCATTATCAGATCGTTACATTGCTTTATTGCACCTCAACTATCAATAAAATTGAATGCATCCATAAATAAACATTTCGTTCGTTATTCGACATTTGTTGTTGTTTTCTGTTTTTTTTTTTTCGTTCTTTTCTTCATCGTCATTTTCCTATGTCGTTCTTTCCATTGCTTACACAATTTGAGAGCGAAAGATTTGGATGGTGTCGCGGTTTTGTGTTCCTAGCTCTTTGAGACATGTATTGCCGGTTGAAATTGTTGTTGTTGTTAGTCTCTCTCACTCGTTGATCGCTTCATGATTTGTTCACGTCGTTGTTGTTGGCCGATGGATTCTTGTCTCTTTCATTTTTTTTTTCTGTCTTTTATTTCTTCATGAAAAAATTTTTCATAGTCAACATCAGGGATTAAGAAAAAGAGACAAAATTAGAAAGAAACCAATTAGAAGGGAATGGGAGAGAAAGAGAAATGGACAGAGAGAGATGGTCAGAGAGAGAGAGAGAGAAGGACAGACACAGAGAGAGAGAGAGATAGAGAGAGAGAAGGACGACAGAACGAACAAAATAAGAGATAGAAAGAGAGTAAAATCAAGTGGAAAGCAAGAAAAACCGAAGAAGAATCAAATCCAAATAGTCTCTCAACAACACACTCGTTGCAGTCATTTATACAGAAATAAAAATCTATTTTAAATATAATTCAATCAAATGCCGATTCAAGACACATTTATACAGAAATCAACATTCACAATCTTGATTATGTATCATTTGACATCATTCTATTCGATGTTTGGGATATGTTTGATTCTCCTTCGTGTGTACAATTTGATATTTGGTTCCCTCGTTGCACTAAAAAAAAAAAAAAAAACCGATCGGCCGAGAATGCCATATTATTTTAATGTGTTGCTGTTGATGTTCTTCTTCTTCTTCTTTTTCTTCTTTCATTTTATTCTCGTTAGATGAGCTGATCCACAGTTGAAAGTATTTTTCATCGGTATATTGATTGCCCACTTGAAGCACGATTCTTGTAACTGTGGTGTGTTTTCGGGATGTGTGTGTGTGTGTGCCTTTTTTTTCGTTTTACGAGTTGAGAGTTTGCTGCATGTTTGAAAATGCATCGTTTGATTTGAATCGTAATGCGATTTTTTTTTTTCTCCCTAAGCTCTCTTTTTCGTTCTTTTACAATGATTCCATCAACAAAATTGTCTCTCTGTTGAGGCTATTCTTTTTCCTCTCTTGTTTATCCGTTGATTTTATTTTTATTTCTGTTGATATTGATGCTGATGCTGTTCATGATGCATTTTATCGTTATGTTTAGTTTGTTAGATAGTGACTTACTATCCGATGAATTCAATGCACACAAACACGAAATGTCAAATAAATATCCTATTAAAATGTATTCAGAAAATGAAAGAATATGTTGAAATTTACGAAAACACGCACCAAAATCTGTATCGATAGATCGATTTGTGGTTTTTGTTTTTTTTTTACATGAAAATCGTGGAAGAACCATAAAAAAAAAATATACTAAATAACTAACTACAACCTTGAATTGCCATAAGCCTAAAGACACACACTCATCAAACAAACAACAACATTGAAAAAAAAAATGTTAAAGGTTATAAAACGATTTTCGCTTTAAGGGTAAAAATTGAAGGTGATTGTGTGGTTTTCTCATCTCTCATTTAATTTGATGGAATTTGTGATTTTTCCTAAATGATAAACTGATCGTTTAAATCTTAAATAAATTCATTACTGGGCATTTTCACACACAAATTTTGACATTTCATTTGATTTAACAACGAAAAACGGTGTGATTGAAAAATATGATGGCCAAAGATATAGACAAAACATTTTAAAACAGGGTTGTTTTCTATTCTCTCATTCCTTTTCTTCCAAATATTCATTTCTGTCGTTTGTTGCATTCAAACGCTAATGTAAAAATTGATGCAATTACAAGAATGAAAGAAAAAGAAAAAAAAAAAATTCAATCAAAATTCCTTTTCACAATAGTAAATGCATGTGTGTTTTTGTGTTCTGTATGTTTTTATTTTCGATTCTTTGATTGTTCATTATCTTCTCCCATCTCTCTCTCTCTCTCTCTTTCTCTTTCTCTTCGTATATCGAAATCTATCTATCCATCTATCTATCTTCAATAACACAATGTCTGCCACTTTGTGATTGCCAATGTTTCATTCTGGGTAATCTGAAAGCATGATCAGCATCATCATGCCAATCGTGCGCAATGGTTTTTTTTTGTCTGTTTCTCTCTCTCTCTCTCTCTCTCTCTCATCAATATCTTGATCACATGTAGATGGTTGAATTGACATCAAAAGTAAATAACGAATTAAAGATGAGAGAGGGACATTGAGTGTGTGTGTGAGAAAGAGAGAGAGAAATGATGAAATGAAATGGAAAGGAGCAAAAGAAAACAGGCAGAGTAAAAAAAAAAAAACAACAACAATGACGACAACGACCGTATTCCGATTATGCATAACCATAACATACGAGTTCCATATAAGAAAATATATAACTCAAACAATTTGTCATAATTTACTTAGTAATCGACAAAAAGGGAATGAGCCAAACGAGGCTGATCTTTTTCATCTCAATCATATTGAGAGCATTATTGTTTCAAGTTATGAAGTTGCCGCTTCTTTTGTGCGCTCAAGCGCGCGCATTCGCGAGAGATTCAGTATTCTTTTAGCTCCATGCTGTTTTATTGTTTTTATGATGATGACGACGAAGACGGCGGCGGCGACAACGATGAATACATTTATTTGGAGCATTGGTCGAGCACTGGCTCGCTCGCTTGCTTGCGCACAATATTCGCAAATGGCCCGCTCTCAGCATGGTTTTGAATTGCAAACAAATGGCACAATGTCGAACTTACAAGTAATTGTAACAACATACAGCTTGTAATATTGTTGCTACAATTTTCGTTGCTCTCCGTATTCTCATCGTCGTCAGTGCGCTTTTTATTCATCTTTTTGTTGTTGCTCTCTTTGTTTTTTTTTCTTTTTTTTTTTGCATTTACTACTGCGCTTCTCTTTTCGCAATGAAATGGAAAGGGTCGTTAATGTTTTCAAAAGGATTAGTGCATGTTTAAACTATTTTACTGAATGTTCGAATATTGTCGATGCAGTGCTCGATTGTGTTCTTTTGTTGATTTTTTTCATGCTAATGAAGGCGAATACTTAAATCAGAGCAAATGCAAGCAATGTACAAAGCAAGGTTTAGAAAAGATGCAATAGAAAGGAGAGAGAGAGAGGAGAGAGAGAGAGAGAGAGAAGGAGAGAGAGAGGAAGAGAGAACGAGAGTGAGGAAGAGAGAACGGGAGTGAGCAAGATGGAACGAGAGTGAGGAAGAGAGAACGAGAGTGAAAGAGAGAACAAAAGATGAAAAGAGAAAGAGAGAGAGAGAGAGAGAGAGAGAGAGAGAGAGAGAGTGAAATAGAGATAGAAATAAAGTCAAAACGCTTCGCGACTGCGATGATGAGAATCAATTTATAGTTAATACGATGCATTTTTGATGTCTGTTTGCGGTATTCGTTGCATATTTTAAAAGAAAATGACTCTCCGATGAGCAATGGAATTAAGCAAATAAAAAAAAGAAAAATGAAACGATAGCTAGACAAAAACCGAATCAGAAACATATCAGAATCAAAGTAAAACGAGATTCAAACCAAAACGAAGATTCATTGAAAATGGACTGCCGGGGAACAGATAACATGAAAACGATAAAAAGCATGAGATACTCAATGCATTTGTTGTTCATTGCGCGTATTCTGATTATGACGGAGCATATTTCTCTTCTTTTTTTTTTTTTTTTTTTTTTCTTTCGGTCGGTTTTGATTTTTCGAGTTCGGTTGGGTTTGATTATGCGTTTCTTCAAGTGATAAAATGTATTCGATGCTTATGGCCGCACGATTTTCCTCATGCCTTTTTTAGTTTTCGTTTACCTTTTCATCTTTTCATTTCTTTTTTTGTTTTTTTTTTCTTTTTTCCTGCAGCACACCGATTGATACTTTTATTGTTGAAACAATCGCAACTTACAATATATACATTTTTGATTCACCTTTGCATGCTCTAATATTTCGAAATATGGATTTTTGTATTTTCAACATTTATGATTTCAACGATTCGTTATATGCCTTCGTTCAATTCTAATTCAATATTTCATTCATCTTTTCTCTCATTTCATTTCAACTAAAAATTCAATATGATATTTTCAAGATAAAGAACGAATCAATTTTGTTCTTTATTTTATTTATTTTCTTCATCTTTCATTTTGTATAGGTATTAAAAAGGAAAATGACGATTAGAGATGATTTGATTTGATTTGGCATCGGCTACGGTTATACGTAAAACGGTGAAATGATAATGGATGCATTAGAGGTGCAACTGGCCGTTTGTCGTCGTGCACGATCACATACAATGGTTTCCAATTCAATTGCTATGTTTGTGTCAGTCAAAATATGCACATGCATGCCCATCCATTAACGAAATGCATTTATGAAGACACACATCTATGTGTATATATGTATATTGAGGAATGGACAAGAAATAAAAAAAAAACACTTTTACAAAAAATGCATTCAATTTGAAGTGGGTGAATTGAAAAGAAAAAAAAACACCAGACACACACACACACATGGCCTTATGCTTAATTTTTTTTTTCACGTCATATTCTGACCACCATTATTGTCTATTATTAGGCTAGTTAACATTTTATTCGGTATTGAAAACAATTAACATTTTGGATGTTTTGTTCGATGCATTTTTACATGAGAAAAAAAAAAAAATTAGAAATAGAGAAATGAGAGATGGAGATAAACTACTTAGAGATGAGAGTCTTGTTAAGTTTTAATAAATTGGTAGTTGTTTACGCATACATTTAGTTTGTTCTCTGTATGCTGTTGTTGTTTTTTTTTTTATTTTTTCATTTCGCATCACTTTACATATTCCAATGTGCATCGAACAACCCTAATGCATTGCATCGTAAACAGTTTTTGTTTGTGATGTGAACGTTAATTCATGGTTTCACATTTGGAATGCTTTTAAAATCGACCATCCAAAAATTATACCTAATTACATGAATCATAGTTGTTCATTCATTATGAAATGCAATAGCTCAAGGACAAAACAGGTTTTTCGACTCTGCATTTTCAATTTGTTTATTCATATTCGATTTATATATTGGATAAATATATATCGCATGTATGCGTTCAGAGATTTTTTTTTCTCTTGCTCTCTATCTCACTCTCTCTTTCTCCCTTTCTCTCTCTTTCTCTCCTTCTCTCTCTCTCTCTCTCTCTCTCTCTCTCTCTCTCTCTCTCTCTCTCTCTCTCTCTCTCTCTTTTCGTGTATTATTTGCATTTCAATCTGTTTAATGGACAAATAACAGTTTAATCGAAGCAGAAACGAGTACCTAAATGCATGCAAACTGGCATGCATTAAATCTTTTTGCGTTTGGATTCACACAACCCTTTTTCCATATGCCATACGACATCGACAGTTCAATGGATAATAGAGCATGGCAATTGTTATATCAATAGTTGAAAGTCATGTTGAACAGAAAATATGTTTCGAGGTTCGTTTAATCATTATCTGAATGGACTGTGACTCTCTATCTTTTGGTGGCTATTCGGTGACTCTTTATCTCTGCTTGGTTCTATGAGTTTCTATCTCTGTTCGGTTCTGAATTTTTCTATCTCTACTTGGCTTCTCTATTTTACCTGCGAGTTTCGGCATCTAACTCTCTTTCTTTCTCTCTCTCTCACTCTCTCTCTCTCTCTCTCTCTCTCTCTCTCTCTTTCTCTCTCACTCACACTCTTTCAGTCTATCGTCAAACGCATATATTCAGAGATGAAAAAAAAAAAAAACAGACGTTGAACATTGTCAAAATGGCATTCTTGAAATGATGTAATATGTAAAATATTGCCTTTTTCGCCTATGGAAAAGACAGATGCGATAAACCACGAAACAGACTATAAACTAAACCAAAGAGTGAAAAATAGCGAGAAAAACGAGGCAATATAACATACAATGCAAAAGAAAAACCATTGACTGGCCACAATCAATATTACATATATAGACACAAAATGTATGCAACAAAATGATTTTCCGTGAACCACTAGCGTAACCATCAACCAACATATACAATGACTGACTGAGACTTGTACAACCACAATACATTTTTCAAATACTAGAGAAAATATTTTTATTGCATTACTATGGAAAAAGTCGATCCTTCGTCGAAGAGTCAAGAGGAGGTGACAGACATAATGAGAAACCAATGTGGGTAAAATGTGATGAAATACCCATTTTTAGCCATATTTATTTGAAAATAGACCACATATCGATGTGTCAAGGTTAATGAATGAATAGATGGTGTGCAATGAAATGAAGCTAAAATATACAATAATTATCCTAAACGCATGCCATTTGTATATTCATTGTCGTTTTGGTTCTATTTTTCAAAAACCATTTTTGAAAATTTTAACAGTCGAAACAGAAACGAAAGAAGAAGAAAAAAAGAAAAAAAAAACAATTAAAATGAGATCCATTTCAATATGAATAGTGAGTGAAACATAGAACAACAAGTTGAGAATGAGTAAAAGGATGGAAGGAGAAAGACGAAAAGGAACAAAGCAAAAGAGGGAACGAGACTGAAAGAGAGAAAGAGAAAGAGAGAGAAAGAGAGCGCCAGAGAAATAGACAGAAAAGGGAGAAGGGAAACAAAAATTGCTGTACGAAGGGACAAAGTGATTTACGAAATAACTAAAAATGTGCATGCGTCCGCTCTATTCGGAAATTGAGCTGGGCCGCTTTTTTTTGTTTTCCATTTATGGCTGTGTGTTGTTCATCAACCAACATGCTAAAAAGAAACTCATCAGTTGGAAAAGTTTTGTAATTTTTTTTTTTCTCTCTCTCGTTTTTTGTTTTTTTTTTTTTTTTGTTTTTTGCTTTGCTTTTGCTTTTGTTTCTGTATATGAGTTTATTGCGGGCGATATAGAAAGAGCGTGAAAGAGTTTTGAGTGGAGAGTTCCAGTTACGATTCGTTCCTGTGTTCTATCGCCTTTTGTTGCTAGTCATTGCAAAACTATTTTCATTGTTCAATACACGAGAGAACCAACCGTAACCATTGCAACAATTTTCATGGAATTTCTTGGTCCAAAAAAGTTTTTCGGACGAATCGAAAATTTCTCAAACGTTTTGTTTTTTGTTTTTTGTTTTTTTAATATACTCGTTCTTTCACTCCATATCTCTCTTTGCACACTTTTGTGTGGTGGTTCTGGTGGTGGTGGTGATGGTGATGGTGATGGTTGTGATGATGATGGTGGTGGTTTCTGCTCATCTTTATCTTTTACGTATATGTGTAAATGGTTTTTATTTTATATTTTCTCCTTTTGTTTTTCTATCCGATAATTTGAATGTTATGAAGTGAAACCACTCCGGACCGATTCTTATACATATATTTTATCTCAGGACTTACCAAATAGAAACGCTACGCGTATTATTTTAATAGACATAACATACAAAAACGAAGAAGCAAAGGGAAAAAAGGGTACCAATTAAAAGAAATTGTAGCATGCAAAATTGTTTAATGGTTTGGATAGAAGATTCACTCATCCTATCGCTCAAATCTTTTGCCAACTTGCTGGCTACAATTTAACCAAACAATAGTGAACAAGAACTCGGGCAGATATGTACAACACACAACAACAACAACAACAACAACAACAACAACAACAACAACTAAAATGAAAAAAAAAAATTACATTGGAATTTACAATGGAATTCGAAATTTGTTTGCAGTGATTTGCAAAACATTTTGAGAAAGAGCGCACCGGCTACGAGAAACAGCATGAAATCTGTCTAACTTATTCCTCGTTCTTTCTTCCTTGCTTACTCACTCCATCTCTCTCATTCTTCTTTATACTCTCTTTCTCTATCTCTCTCTCTCTCTCTCTCTCTCTCTCATTTTCTCTCTCTGTCTCTCTCTCTCTCACTCTTTCTCTTTACATTTTCTTTCTCGTGTTTTTTCTCTTGCTCGTTCCCACTTTGGATCTTCCGCTCGATGAAATGAAATTCATTTAAATCGGCCAACGAAAGTGTTGGACTATATATTTTATAGGGAGCAAAAGAGCGAAGAAATTGCTGGCGAGACGCTGAATTTCAGTTTATTTATTATTTATTTTTTCTCTCTCGCTCTCGCTCTCTCTCTTTGTCTTTCTCTCTTTTTGTTGGTTACTTGTTCTTGTTTAATACTTTCTATTTTTGAGTTTGGCCATTTATTCATTTGATTTTGCCCATTTAAAATGCTCACATTTGCACGGCTTAACTCCCGACATTGCTACCGTTCAAGCATCCAACGCAACAACAAGCACCAACCGAAATGCATAATATTTTTTTGTTGTTTATTTCGCTCCCAAAAAGCAAAAACAAAACAAAAACACACACACAGACACAGACACACACACACACAAAGAGACGAAACTGGAGAGTCGAAATGAGAGTGGAAAAAAAAATGAATATCCACCTCATTCATATGCATATTGTGCTATTAAAAATACATTTAGAAATATTTTTATGGTTTGTTTATTGTGCATACCGCACCATAATACATTTATTCCCTCATAGTTGTTGTTGTTGTTGTTCATGTTCATATATATGCAATGGTGTGTTTATACGCTTTGATCATCATCTTTTCCACATTTTTATTACAAATATTTCTCAGTTTTTTTTCCATTTCTTACAATCATATTTTACTTTGGCAAAGGTCCGAATGAGAATACTTTACTTCAGTTAATTCAGTTGAGCAATGGGCGCGAGAAAAAGATGGAAAATGATTGTTTTCGATCGATTAAAAGCATACTTTTATTATATCAACTTGAAAAAAAAAAAAAAAAAAAAAAATATAAAAATTTTAAATTATAACATATTGATCAAAACAATAGGTAAGTTTTTGCCCTTTTTCCGTCCATTGCGCCGATTCAATGGGCAAAAGAATATGAGATGGAAAGAAATATAAAATAATTCATAAAAAACGACGAACGTGTAAGCGAGAAATGAAAAAAAAAAAAAACAAAAATGTATGAAAGAGAATTGAAGAACAACAACAAAATCAAGAATAAAATGGGTAATTACAAAATGTTATAAGGCGTAATTAAATTTAAATTTATATTTGGAATTATATTAGACGAGACGCTAAAAACCACTGACTGTGGTGATACATTTATATACAATACGCAAAGGGATTAGAACTTTTGAATACAAACATTTTATGGCAATTATCAAAATGCGCCCGTTTAGTACTCACTTAACTTATGTTCAACCCGTACTGGGCCACTGAATTGTTGAGCAAACAAAGAATGAACGAGATAGAAGAAGGAAAAAAATATGCATCAAACGAGAAAGAGACGAAAAAACAGTTGAGAATGGCCCGTATAAAAACTGAGTTTGAACATGGAACAAATAGAGAAAGAGAGAGAACGAGAAAGAGAAAGAGAGATAGAAAGAGAAGAAGAGAGAGAGCGAAAGAGAGAGAGAGCGAAAGAGAGAGAGAGAGAGCGAGAGAGAGAGAAAGAGGAGGATCAGGAACAAAATAACAATAACAAAATTAAAAAAAAAAAAAAAAAAAAAAACATAAATTGAGAACAGAAGAAAAAAAAGTTGTCGAACAGAAAATAAAAAATTGTCGAATGAGAAACAAACAAATGCAAATGATTTTTAACACATTGCTGGAAGTAATTAAAATGCAAATAAAATTTCACATTTGAAATGTGGTCGCGTAAAGCCTGAAAAATGTGAGATATCGAGAGTGAGTGAGTGAGTGAAAGAGAAAGAGAGAGAGAGAGAGAGAAAGAGAGAGAAACACAGACTTTTTGTACATACTCCCAGGCAATCAACATGAGACTAATGGTCGAAATTGTTTGCGGACGGGGCAAGTGGAATGAATATTTAAGTTAAACACAATTTAAACACCCGAAAAAAAAACATACACACAAATACAAATTCATATGTGAACATAATAACCCAAAAGAATAAAAAAAAAAAAAAAATTAATAAACATTTAAGCTAAGTAAATAATTTTTCGAATGAGAAAAAATATGAAGCCAATAGGCATATCGAGATTGAGTACAAATGCGATTGGAAGATAGCAATAGATGGAGAATAGCAACTACAACAACAACAATAATAACAAAATGCCGAGATAAATGTATAGAACAGTATAGAATAAGAAATTATACGATTTGGTAATTTTACAAACAACTGAAGAATGAAAGAAAAAAAAAAAAAAAAAATTTCTTTTTAATTGGCATTTTGTAATTTGTATTTGAGCAAGCATTTATGTGTATGTAAAAAGTGAAAAAGAACAGAGACGAATATTCTCTCATTTGTTCGAATGTTCATATTCAATTCATCTTGAAAAATTTTCATTCATGTTCTTTAGCTGAAGTTCAAATGATTCACATTCTCTCTAATGCGATTTACTCACGGAAAATGCACTGAACACATTGTTATTCATGTGTTTGGTTTCCATATATTTCTCTCACTCTTTCTATCTTTCTCTCTTTCTCTCTTTCTCTCTCTCTCTCGCTCTCTCGCTCTCTCTTTCTCTCTTTCTCACTCTCTCTCTCTCTCTCTCTCTCGCTCTCGCTCTCTCTCTCTCTCTCTCTCTCTCTCTCTCTCTCTCTCGTTCTCTCTCTCGTTCAATCGCTCACTCGCTCTGTTTTTTTTCTCATTGGATTTTGAGCATTGGATTGTTCGTTTAATTTGTGTTCGCGTGTTCGCTTCAATTATTTCCATGATTTTTAACTCGAGAAAAACCTTTCAACGAGACTCACACAGCAAAACTCTTTACATTTTAAATGGTTATGCATTTATTTTATCTCATATAAATGACTTGAAATAATTTTGATCATTTTGACTTTTTTTCCCCTCTTTCTCTCTCTCTCTCTCTCTCTCTCTCTCTCTCTCTCCTTCGCTTTCTCTCTTTTCTCTCTCCTTTTTCTCTTTCTTTTTTCTCTTTCTTTTTGTGTATTTCATTTTGATTTTAAATGGCTTTTAATTTCTAGACTTTTAATTTATTCATTTGAATTTTATAAATTGTGTTAAACAACGCAATTATGCCACCTGCGGAAAACACAAAACGCAAATATGACATGGTGAAGTGAAAACGGAAGAGCGAATTATTTTAACCCCCAAAATGATAACAATTCAACAAGCGATTTCGTGCATCATATGCTTGGCTCAATTCTTGTGTATAAATATGTGTGTGTGTGTGTGTTTTTTTTTTTATTCTTCGTTTTATGTTCATTATTCATGTGTTTTAATCAAAAGTTTTTAATTACATTATCCATTGGTTAGGTCGTAAGTTTTCCAATTTTGTTCGTTGACCAATCCCCAATCACATACTTGCTCTCACATGCTTATATGTTCGTACATTCATGCTCGCAGAGCATACACACATGCACACACACACACAATTGTCATTTGTCTGTGAACCAACATTTAAACCATGCTATATGGCTGTCAATGAAATGAAAATACGACATTCGGTCAAATGCATTGTGTGCATTGTATGTGTTTAATGCACGAAATAATTAATTTTCCTGAGAAATCGACAAAATGTCTAACAACCGGACTAGGAACATAACAAAATAAACCACAAAATAAAAGAAAATAGAAACAAAGAAACACATCTTAACATCTATGAGATGCAGTCGCATACTATCAATTCAAGTATAAAAAAAAAAAAAAAAAAAAAAAAACGATAAGAACATCAACAACGAAAAACAAAAATAATAATTACGATTTTTCACTGTGAGCTATATAACATCGTTAGCTGTGTCGCTCACCTTTTTTTCCATTTCAATCGTTGATGTTTTTTCGGGTGATTTTTTCTTTTATTTCTTTCTATGCCTTCCAATTCAAATAATATCTTGGAATCGTTTTTTTTTTTTTTTTCGTTTTCATTTGTCGCCTTGTGTTTTAAGTCTTTTTCCTTCTCTTCCTCATCAAAATCCACAATCTAATGTGATAAATTGGAGGAAATCGATAAATTAACGTTGATAAATGTGTTCTATGTCATTTGGTCGAATATCCAAAAACACACCAAAAACCAAGATTCGTTGATTTTCTTTCGATACGAAATTAAAAGCAGTCAAAAAGAAAAAGAAGAAGAAGAATTAATACGAAGAAAAAACAATAACAACAATACAATGAAGGAGAAAAATACTTGATAAGATCGGAGATTTCTTAGTTCTAAGCAAAATAAATCAATGTAGTACAAGCTCTCACTCCTCAATCAAAAGGGGACAATAAGGCGTGCATGTGAATCGAACCATAATCAGTCACAATGAATAAAATGAGAAAATCAACTAAGAGATGAAAGAACGATAGAGTGTGCGATTATGAGAGAGTGCGAGCGAGATCGAGAGAGAGAGAGAGAGAGAGAAAGAGCGAGAGAGAGAGAGAGAGCGAGAGAGAGAGAGCGAGATCGCGAGATCGCGAGAGAGAGAGGGAGAGAGAGTGAGTGAGTGAAAAAAAAGGAATCAAACATATAAATAAAAAGGCGAATTGTAAGTGAACGCGCGCGCGTTCAATTGATTGTGCATGTGTGTGCTCAATATCCATGAAATGGTCATAAAAACAACTGAATAACAATACACACGAATATCAAAAACAATCAACCCGTTATTATTACTTTTAATACCTATTTAGTGTGTGTTTCGATTTTACCATTTCACATTTTACGGTCACATTAAATAGTATTTATCGTAATTTCTCTTCGATTGTTTTTTTTCCCCAAAAAAAAAAAAAAAATAAAAACAAAAACATTGTCCAAACATGTGTGTCTTCGCTTCGTCGGTGTCTACAATTTCTTCGAATTAACTCGTTCTCTCCCTCTCAATCAATTTCTCTTTATTTTCTTTATCATCTCTCTTTCTCCATATATAAATGTATGAAATGGTCGTTTGTCTTCTTTTTGGCTGCAATTACATTAGTCGAAAAAAGGATCAACCGATTAAAATCTAATTTCAAGTTTAATTTAGTATATTTGAAATCCATATTTTTTTCCTTTTTCTCTCTCTCTCTCTCGCTCACTTTCTGTGTGTTTTTTTTTTTCATTTCTTCGAAAACCTTTCTCGTGTTCCTATCCTTTGCTTATGACCATTGCTGCATTGGCGTTTGCCTTCAATTTTCTCAATCTCTCTCTCTTTCTCGCTCTCGCTCTCTCTCTCTTTCATCTCCCGGGCGTTGGTGTGTGTCCCTTTGAAGTGCGTGCTTCTTCTTTAAACTTTATAATTGCTCTCCGAATTACAGAATAAAAAAAAAAAAAAAAAAACCTTTTTCTCGAACGAACGAACGGTCGTCCGTACGAATATTGCTTATGTAATTCACAATTCATATATACAAATTCGTATATACAAAATTTTCTCCGTTTGATTTTGTTTTTGAAAGTTTTGACTGAAGGTTTTTTTGGGCTATTTCTTTCATTTAAACATGATGATTAAGTGGGTGGAATATTCATTTTGTTTATCGAACGTTGAAATTTTAACGTTTTAATGCTTTTTGCTTGAAATGAATATATATATATATATATTCGACAATAATTCGAAACGGAGTTGCATGCAGGTTGGTCAACAATTATGCTTTTTTACCTCTCTCTCACTTATTACAAACACACACACACACGCATACAGGCACACGAACAATTTTGAAAGCGATTTTCAGTATGTAATGTCATGAAATTACGGCGAATCAGGTTCAGGGTGGCCAAGTCATAACCCAAAAGATATCATTTTATTTATTCTAATCCATGCGCAGTATCCTTTGCTCTCATTCACGCTCTCTCTCTCTCTCTCTCTCTCCCTCTCCCTCTCTCTCTCTCCCTCTCTCTTTCCCTCTCTCTATGTCTCTCTCACTTTCTCTCTTAATCTCGCACTTGTTCTTTCAATCACATTCACTTCATTCGTGTCCAATTTTCTTGTTATCTTTTTTGAAACATGTTCGATTGCATTTGAAAACACATTCACCAAAACCAAATGCTGTCATCTCTTCAATACGATTTTATCAATCGACAGGTACAATTGATTCAACTTCGTATTTTCTTTATTTATTTTACATATTTTATTGTTCAACATGCAATTGCCTTGAACTGAATTTTGGTTTCATTAATAAATAAATAAGATTCAAACTGTCAATATCAATCCAATAATAACATAGATCTTTCACCTGATGCTCATCAAAATGACATGAAAAATCCTCAAAATTAAATTTATGAATTTTTATGACTTTTATTAGATAATTTATCGCTTCATTTGATAAATTGTCGTTGCTCATGAAAATATCGTCACTTTCTTATTAAATTTTCTGTCATTCTGTTTTCGATTTCTCTTTCATTCTATTTCTATCTCTCTTTCTCTTTCTCTTTCTCTTTCTTTGCGTCATTTCATTCTTCTGCTTTTCTTTGTTTCATCATCCTTCTTATATTTAGTATGTGAAATGTCTCGTAGTTTTATTGTTTTATGGTTTCACGCCTCTCTGTCATTCGATTGCTTTCCATGCAAATTTGGTTAAACCCGATAAATTTATGACTACTTTGCATTTGTGCTAATAGTCACTATTGTGAAGCTTTCGATGTGTGTAGTTTTTTTTTTTTTTTTTTTTTTTGTTATTTCTCATCTTCGTTCAGTGTGTGACTATGTGTACATTGTATTTGTTAGAATTATGTTTTTTTTTAGTTCGACATGTGTGTGTGTGTGTGTGTGTTGCTCTCATCTTGTCGGTTCTTGTGTGTATGTAGCTCAATTTATAGCACAACCAATGAATTTCTGTTTCGATGCCACATAAAACTGTAGCATTTCCATTGATTTGGCATCGAGTGAGAGAATACTCTCAAGTACACACGACTTGTGTGTTTGAAAGTGGTTAAGTATCATTGGGATTATACTGGAATTTTGGCATACATTGTGTGACACGTGTAATACCACTCAAAGCTTGAGCTTGTATTAGTTTAGTATGGGTTGACGTTCAATTCATTTCATTTCCATTGCAATTCAATGTTTGATATCACCCGAAACAAAACCCAAAACTAAAGTTATATATATATATATAAAGAACACGATTGAAGGATATAGAGTGCTAGATAAAGCAAACGAAATAGATAGATAGATAGAGAGAGAGCGAGTGAAAGAGAGAGAGAGAGCAAAAGAGAGAGAGAAAGCGAAAGTGAGAGAGAGAGGGAGAGAGAGAGAGAGAGAGAGAGAGAGCGAAAAAGAGAACGAAAGGGAGAGGGAGAGAGAAAGACAGAGAGAGAGGATTACAGAGGTAAAATGCGAGTAAATGCGATAGAAAAAGCGTGAGCATTGAGTTTCCTGCTGAGCTCTCCAGTTGCTTTAATTTGATTACGATGTTGTGTCGCATTTGACATGAATATTTAACGTATTACGATGAAATCTCAATTAACTTGTCCATCAATTTATTGGTGTCGAAAGCCGAGACCTGTTATCGCTATGCATACATTGCATAATGGCCATAAGAAATTGCAAGGGATAATAAAATTATCGAAAAATGAACAGAGTGGTGGTGAATAAAAAAAATTGGGTAAACGTGGAAAAGAGGAACAGAGAATTTGCACCCACAAAAAAAAATAATAGCAAGTGTGTGTGTGAAAAAGAGAGAAAGAGAAAGAAGGAGAACGAGAGAGAGAGAGAGAGAGGAGAAAAAATTGGAACAGAATGGAAAGGGCCGATTGAAATTTGGGAATGCAATATGGATATTTCGAGGGCAGCATTCTTGTGAACGTTATTGCAGTTGGCGTGCATTGAATATATGCACTGTTCACTTCAATTCACTACGAGTTGTGAATCGTTATGCAATTTTAGCGAAGCGAAAGCGCACCACGGTTCGAAAACGGTTGTTCACAATTTAATTAAATCGAATAAAATACACAAAAATCAATAAAATAAATGACCTGAAAACATTCGGCTTTTTGGCTTATGTCATACAGTGTTTTGGATCGTCGGATGTGCCAGCAGCAGCGACAGCACGAGAATGCAAAAGTATCAGCACAGCATTGCGATACATACATCAGCATGGAAGTGTTGAGTATGCCGATGAGCACAAAACAGTGACATTTTGTGTAATATTATAACATTAGACTGGTGCATGGCGAGGGCACATTGAGAATAACTTGTATTTCGTACAAGAACCCCTTTTGTATTTTCTCTAACATACAAATACACACACACAACTGGCTCACACACGTTATCCGCATAAATTGTTAGTTAATGTTATGTATAGTAAGAACTAACATCGATATTTAAATGTTTTGGCAAAGCTTTCCGTTGCGGAAAAGTGCACATGCACATGCAGGAAATAATAGGTAGAGAAATAAACAAGTGAACTAATGCTTATAGGAAGACGAGACAATATAAACCGCATTACGGAAACCCGTTTCGCTTCGGCAATACCAATTTTGGGAACCAATCTCGAAAAAGAAATGAAAGAGACAGCAAAACTGAAAAACAATGAAAAAAAAAGAAAAAAAAATACAAATACACACACGCACACACACACAAAAATGTGCAAAAATTTGCACAAAAAAAAAAAAAAACACAACAAAACAAAAAAAAAAATAGAATATTCCAACGTGTACACCGTTTACATTGTTCGAAATGAAACGAAACGGAATGGAATGAAACCAGAACACATTTTCCAACCAAAATGGAATTAAAACATCTTGTGATGGGCGGCAATAGTTAAGAGAAAAAGAATGGATACATGAAAAAAAAAAGACATCGACTTGAAAATAATGGCAAAATGGGAATTTATTTTTATGAAAGACATGTAGTTTTGCATATCACGATTTCAAAAAACATTTTCTTTTTACAGAAATATGCACCAAGCACATTCACATATTGTACCTAAAATTCAAATTTCCAAAGTAATTATTCTTTTATTTGTGAACTGAATAAACTTTTCCCGAATCCCTCCAATATTGAATGAATAAAATGCATTCAGCTAGAAATATCCTTGGATGCTCCAATATTGAGCAGATGAATCGTGTAAACAAAATGTTAAAAATCGACAAAACCGGAGATTTAGAGAGATAGATATAAAAATGAGGATTTTGAGGTACAACAAGAGTGAAAAATACAGAGTTAGAGATGGAAAGAGCGGCAGAGAGAAAGAGAGAAAGTGGGAGAGAGCAATAGAGAGAGAGAGAGAGAGTGAGAGAGAGAGAGAGAGGGAGGGAGAGAGAGAGAGTGAGAGAGAGAGAGGGAGGGAGAAAAAGAGAGGGAGGGAGAGGCGGAAGGGAAGAGAAATGATGATGTAGAAGAACAAGTAAAAAAAAGCACACACACTCGCCGGAGTGAACGAAAGACGCAACTAAAGACTGCATTTACAACGGAAATCCAATAACCAAACCAATATTTTCTACATCCTGTTACCCGTGGCCAAAAATTGGATAAATTGCAATGAATTTCGATCCGGTACAATGAATTTCGCAAACGCAAATGTAAACGCAATAAAAAGCCATATCATGCCAAACGTATATTTTTGCCCCGAAAATTAAGCTAGAGAATAAAAAGAGATAGAAATAGAGAGAGAGAGAGAGAAATAGAGATAGAGATAGAGAGAGAGAAAGAGAGAGAGAGAAAGACAGAGAAGAGAGAGAGAGAGAGAGAGAGAGCTAAAGGAAGAGAAAAAAAAAAGCAGCGACGAATGAATGCTTTACGTTGTCGGTGTTTGCAGCTAAATTGAAGAATTTTATGGATCCGCACATCTCATTCTCGCTCTTTTACCTCTTGCATTTACATTGGCTTTTGTTGGGCCATCATTCTATGAACATTTGGAAATGGGAAAACCAACAAAAATCGGCTCAGCATAAAATAAAATCAGCTTAATTAAACGGATCTATTGTGCATTCATTACCTTAAGTTCCGTTCCTCTTTTTCTATTTTTTTTTTTTCTTTTTTTACATTCATTCCATTCATTTATTCTTATTTTATGAGTGGATGGGTTTGTTCGTGTACATTGAATTTGGCACGTTTGTTTGAATTCAGCAAATGAAATCCGAGACCAATAATCGGGTAAACTCAATCAATTTTCCACAGCTCAATTATTAATCATGAAGTTGAAAATCGAGTTATTTCCGTCATGGCAAATGTTTTTTTTTTTCATCATCTTTTGCTTCTTTTACTTCTTGTTCTTCTTCTTTTTATACAGTAGTACTATCATTAAACTTGCATAAATTTCTATGGTTGTCATTTGACAATGCTGAATATGATTCATTTGCGTTTTTAAGCATAGCAGCACGAATTCTTATTTATCTCCCTCTGTTTTTATCGCTGCCTGCCTCTCTCTCTTTCTCTCTCTCCCTCTCTCGCTCCGTGTGTGTGTGTGTTGCTTTACCTCTGTCGGATATGATGTGCAACAAATGGCCAAAATTTAATAGGCGAAAAATTAAATCGTATTTCATGCAAACATACACGCATTCACATTGTCCAATCACATGCATGAATGATTCAAACGAGACATTGCGATTGCATCGAAACTAAAGTGAACTGCATTTTTGGCTACGAAAAAGAAATAGATCACCAGCAAAAATGGGCGACAAAATGCAACTGATGCAATAGAATCGAGAGATAGAGTGAGGGAGAGAGAGTAGAGAGAGAGAGAGAGAGAGAGAGAGAGAGAGAGAGAGAGAGGGAGAGTGAGAGGGAGAGAGAGTGGGAGAGAGAAGGGGAGAGAGAGAGAAAGAGAGAGAGAGATAGAGAGAGAGAGATAGAGAGATAAAATGCGAACAAACGAGTAGAAGCGTCAAAGATCGTTACGTTCTATATTTTGCAAGGTAAAAACCACAATCATCACACTTTTTGCATCATAAAATCTTTGCACAACTAAAACGATTCAAGGAATTTTCATCTAGAATTTTTGGCCAAATGCACATCGCTGGTTGGGCAATATCAGACACCTTTGCACATTTTGCCAACGTGCGCACTCACACACACACAAACACACAAACACACACACACATGTACGGAAATACACGGAAATACACGGAAATAGAGAGCGAACGACAGAGGGAGAGAGAGGGAGCGAGGGGGAGAGAAAGCGAAACCCATCGAAATGTCTTACGTATTCAAAATGAAGGAAATAATTTGGCAGCCATAAACCTAAAACGAGAGCGCGTCGGCAAAAATTTTCCATATTTGTTTTCTTAAGAAGAAGGAGACCGCCACATTCAACAAAAAAAAAAAAAAAAGAAAAATTGCTAAGAAAATACGCGAGAGTAAGAGAAACAGAAATCAAGACGGAGACAGATACAGAGAAGTTAAAATGAAATAAAAAAAATGGAAAGAGAAAAATCGTTGAGATTTTCAATGAACGAAATGAAAACACGTAGGTAAAGCGTTTCTATGGTTTATTTTTTGGTTGATGTCCTAGTTGAAAAGAGGCGCATAAATTTTGAATCTGCATTATACACATATTTTATGAAAAAGTAATAAAAATGCTTGTGATGTGTTGCACTGTTCACTCTTTATATTTTTTTTTTTCTTCGCCTCGTTTTCTATATCTTGCTTCTTCATCATCATCATCATCATTTTCTGCTGCTGCTGCTGCTGCTTCTTCTTTTTTTTTCATCTCATTTTATCATTTGTGTTTGCGAGTTCACAAATTCGGGCGTTATTTGAACTGAAACCGCTTGAGCTCTATGAAGAGAGTAATGAATGCATAAGTGTTTTTCCAAGCCAAATTAGAATTTTGTTGGTAAGGCTCAGTGGAATTCAACTTGAAATACTCTCTTTTTCACTTTTTATGTGTGTATATGTGTGTGTGTATACCATAAATTAAGGTTTTCTTCATGTGAGTTGACACACTTAGCAAAAAGTTTTCGATAATTTTCCATCGTAGCCGCACCGCAGCCAAACTTTTTCCTTTCCCGAAGCAAAACGAATGGTAGGCATTTTCAATGGTTATGTTGCCACTCACTCACTAATTCTCCCTCACTCTCTTCTTGTCGCTCTCTTTCTCTCTCTCTCTCTTTCTCTCTCTCTCTCTCTCTCTCTCTCTCTCTCTCTCTCTCTCTCTCTCTCTCTACCAAAGTATTCTTAACAGCCCGTTTTATGCGTGGCGTTATTTTTCCGTGTCAATCACAGGATTTACGAGCTCACACATTCTCTTAAAAACGACGAACTTCGTTACCACAATCGCTTTTTTTTGTGTGTGTGTGTTTATGTGTACGCGCGCATTGCCTCACTTATTATAAATTGAACGTAATCGATATACGATAACCAAAATATCTTTGGCAGACACAAAAACCGTTATACCTCGTTATGCATTTACATCGATCGACAGGGAATAGTTGCAGTTTGTGTTTGCATGTCAAGAGGTTTCTTGGGTGTCGACGCGATAAGCACTGAACAAAAAAGAAAAGAAAAAAAAAAATTTCGAAGCGAAGAGAACACGGTTCGCGTTAAATCAATTTCGTTACACATGTGCTGCTGATGCTGCTGCTGCTGCTGTTGCTGCTGCTACTGCTGATGTTTACTGTGTTGCTGCTATTGATGCTGATATTTCTGTTTGCTGATGATGCAAATGAAAATGCAAAGGAGTTGAAACTTTGGCCCCCGATAATTGAAAACATATGTTTTGGTTGTGCTGTCGCATTGAACGCATTAAAAATCAAAGTGTTTTCGATTGATTGTTAGTTGTTGAGTCTGGAGGACAATGCGCCTCTTGAGTATATTTCAATGACATACAGTGAAGTGTCTTCAAATAAAAGGAGAAAATTATTGTGTGTTAACATTTTATCTCAAGTTACCCCCGATAACGATGAAAACATTTATCGTTTTCCACCAAATAACATGAGCCACTGTGGCATGGAATTGCTTTTTGTGCACTTTTGATTTGTCTGTTTGTGACACACAAAGATTTCATTAACCGTTTTCTTTTCACCAAAAAGGATGAAATAAATTGAGATTGTAACGAAAAAAAAAAAAAAAAAAAAACGAAAAATAGAAAATGAAAAACACAAGTGAGATGAAGAAAAATTTCAGTATCAGATTGCAGTGTGTTATGACACCAGCACACGTGTATATTTTCTTTCAATTTTAAAATGCATGAGTCCATAAATGTGAAAATAAAATATGTTGTTGTACATGAAATGCCATTGTGCCCAGAAAAATGCAGAAATCAAGATAGTAAGAGAGAGCGAGAGAGAGAGAGAGAGAGAGAGAGAGAGAGAGAGAGAGAGAAAGAGAGAGAGAGAGAATGAGAGAAAGAGAGAGAAAGAGAGAGAAAGACTGAATGAGACCGAGGGAGAGTCGAGTCGTGTCGAGTGTAATCTCTGTTGAACGGGGGTTTTGTAGAATATTGATAAGACCAAAGTGGAGGTACTTTATTAAATATGAATGTTATAATGTGCGATGTGTCCCATTATTTTAGCTACTTTGCTACACTCAAGTAATGCACATCCTTCTTGCTATCCCTCTCCATCTCTTTCTCTTTCGATGTCTCTTTCTCTCTCTTTCTCTCTTTCTCTCTCTTTCCCTTTCTCTTTAGCTTTTGCCAGCCATTCTGTCAACTAACAATATGAAGCATCAACACCGGCAGCCAAAGACGAGAGACAAAGCATTCCTTTGCATTATTGCCATCGCCTTATAGCCCACACGGTGCAGGTTAACAGTATTCGCATTTTCATATCGTATGGACGTGGATACTTGTATACGGGGGCTTCGACGATGTGAAGTATGAAGGGCGTGAAAAGGCGATGAACACAAGGCGAACACATTAAAGTACTTCGGTGTCAAAAACAACTTAACATAAAACACAAGAGCACAAATTATGCAAGAAGACATTTTTCCAAGTGAATGAATTTAAATGTGTATGCATTAAGCTAGTGAGTGGCTGCGGTATTGAATCTTTTTCATTTGGATACAAAATATAAACCATCGAACAAAAAGATGATGATAATGATGAAAAAGAAGCAACCGTTGTAAAGCAGCAGCAGCAGCAGCAGCAGCAGCAGCTACGACAGAAACAGAATCACAAGAATGCACAAGTCGCACGATCTCATTGCTTTCGTTCTTTAGCTCTCAACAAAATTGAATCTGACATCAATATTGACCCGCTAGTCTGGAATGAATATAATTTTTACATATTCCCATTTCCTATACGAGCGAGCTAGAGAGAGTGAGAGAGGGGAGAGAGAGAGTGATGCCATCTCATGAGTGGCAATGGAACAGGGCAAGCAACAACGGAACAGAAAATGATGATTACCGCTTATGATGTCAAATTTATTTTAATAAGTTTTATCCTGATACCGTTCTCTCGGTTCGTGTTAAATAGCTGCTGGCTGTGGGCTAATTTTTCCTTTCTCTTCTTTTCCTTATCGTTTCTATTTGCATGTTTCACATTTTATCTTTTTCCCCTACCTAATATATATCCCTGCTATAAACCTATAGTTTAATCTCTCATTCTTTTGCTTTGTCCACTTTCATCTAACTCTCACTCTCTCATTTCCATTATTTTTTTTTTCTTCTTCTTCTTCTTCTTCTTAGCCCTATCTCTCTCACTCTTTCTTTCTTTCTCTCTCTCTCTTCTCCCTTTCTCTCTCTTTCTTTCTCTCTTTCTTTCTCTCTCTCTCTCTCTCACTCTCTCTCTCTCTCTCTCTCTCACTCTTTCTCTCTTTCTCTCTTTCTCTCTTTCTCCCTTTCTCTCTTTTTTTTTCTCGTTTTCTCACAATTGCTACCATTCATTTAAATTTTATGCTCATCTACAGAAAGCGACAACTAATAATTTGACATCAGTAGACTGATCTTGGGCGCTTCGAAATGTTTTTGAGGTTGAATAATTTGCATGAAACAGTGAAAGTGCAAATTTACAATCTGAAAAAAGGGAAATTTTAAGAACTTGATTCAATTTCATTGGTTCGCTTTGAAGCAAAAGGCATAAATTTTAAAAGAAAATTCCATTGCGATTAAACGGTAAAATTCAAAAACATACCATTTCAGGTAGAACATTGAATACTATGCGCGCTCAATCACGCACACGAGCATGCAAACACACACACACACACTCACAAAGCACAAAGCACAAAAACATAACATGGAAATTTTAGAATGACGACGATCCGGTTGTAGCAGGTATTTAATTAATAACAAGATACGCATTAATTTGAGCTGCTTTACAAAGCAAACCATGTTTCGACGTCTGACTTTTGTAGCCCCGGAAAAGCCATAATATTCACGAGATATATTTCCCTTGGTTGTCCAATATATAAATATATAATTTAAAGCATAGTGGAACACATCCATCCTGAATCATATATGTATGCATATATCATAGAGGCGACATACGGAAAAATAACGTGCGAAATAAATTTTACAACACTGAAACATAGTGCAAATTATACACACTTACACAGAGAAAGGCACCCACACACACTCACACACACACACACACATACTGATGCATGAGTTGTGGCATGAAAGTTGAAGCATCGCACACGAAACTTTATCATGCAACACATTTTGAAATTGAATAAAAGAACGAACAGAAAATAAAAAAACCAACAACAACAACGAGAAGAATTAACAACAGCACCAACATGAGAGAACACGAGCGTCAGTCACATAATGTGAAAATTTGTGCTGAACGAAAATTATTATGAAATGTTAATAGAGAATAGTGGCAAAATTGCGCGTTGTGGCCGGGCAAATAGCGCGAACCCGTGCAATAAATTGTTTGAAAGAGTGAAAAATGTGTCCAACAAAACAAACACACACACACACACACGCACACATACTTTTAAAATGAACGCAGGAAAGAAAGAAAGAGAAAGAGAGCGCACGCGAAACAGAACAAATGCATATTAAAGTAAATGATGATGCACAAGTAAATAATTTTATGCGAGGTTATTCACAAATGCACAAAGAAAATGCCACATCGACATTTTCGAGATGGTTTTTTATGCTTAACACATTTTATTGACGAGCCACATAGTGTTTTGTGTGGAAAATCTCGGTAAACGAGCGAGCGAGAGAGCAAACAAACAAAATAGAGAGAGAGAGAGAGAGAGAGAGAGAGAGAGAGAGAGAGAGAGAGAGAGAGAGAGAGAGAGAGAGAGAGAGAGAGACAGAGAGAGAGAGAGACAGAGAGTGAGAAAGAGAGAGAGAGGAGAGAGCGGAGAGAGAGAGAGAGAGAGAGAGAGAGAGAGAGAGAGAGAGAGAGAGAGGAGAGGAGAGAGAGAGAAGAGAGAGAGAGGAGAGAGAGCGGTGAGAGAGGAGAGAGAAGGGGGAGTGAGAGTGCATATATAAAAATGACAACGTGTGTCATGGGAATAATTTGCCATTCATATATGATAAGTGCGACTTGTTTGTGACTACTTCGAACGATGAATGTTTCATCTCAAAAAGGAAGCTCATAACAAGGAGCCAAAAACATTCAACTGGTTGGTATTGAATCGTTATATGTCGAACTGAATGAGATGGAAAATGTAACGAGAAGTGAGGATAAAGACGAATCACAAAGAGAGTGAAAGAGAGCGAAAGAGAGCAAAAGAGAGAGAGAAATAAGAAAAATTCAAGAAGAATTATAGTGAGAGAGAGAGAGAGAGAGAGAGAGAGAGTGAGAGAGAGAGAGAAAGAGAGAGAGAGAGAAAGAGAGAAAGATCGAAATGGAGACGGAGTTGGAGACGAAGAGCAATAAAAAATACACAAAAATGGAAAATCTGAAATCATTATTCTAAGGCACATGGCAAACGGAAAACTTTGACGATGAGAAGATATCCCATTGGAACAATTTTAAAAATGTTGGATTGAATAAATGGATTTGGTTTGGAAAATGCTCGACGAAAAATAAACGAATATAAATGCATTAGAGAATGATTGTAGTTATAGGGAATGGAATCATATACATACAGAGCACAAAATGCCATATCTCTGTCTTGAATATTTTCCTTTAATAATTACTATTCACGTTGGGAATTTTTCCCGAGAACAAACTTTTCAGTCAAGTTTGCATATGGGTTGGTACCGTTTTTCGTTATTCATTTTTACATTCATCCTTAACCAACCTTCCCTTCCACCTCCCCCCCCCCCCCCTCCATCGCCAACTCAGCTCCTTCCTTCGTTCTTCTCCATTCAAACCAACTTGAATGGCTGCCACAGATGGGGAAATGTAAGAAAGAGACCCGGTTTATGGAATGAGAAAAACGGCGATAAAGTGAGAAAGAGCCAGAAAATGTACGACATCGAATTCCTTTTTATCGAACCATAGAAAAAGAATGTTGCTCTATTTAAAGCCATAACACACCATCGCCTTTGGAAAATCACAGTTACATTGAAATAAATTAGAATATTGTGTGCTTTTTCCGTTTAAAATGAAAATCCGGCATCTGGGGTTTTTTTATGCATTATTCTTACTTTGCCATTGCTTGGCTTCAATTTGGGCTTCTGTTTCCTTTTTTCATTGACTCAACGGATATGTGTGTGTGTGTGTGTGTGTTTGTGTGTGCGTGCGTTGTTGTCGATGTCTGTATTGTACCGGTAATTTGTATCGTTTAATTATAATGCCTGCAATGGGAATGTCAATATAAACACAACCAACTCTGGGAGAACATTGGACTTTTCTCTCTCTCTCTCTCTCTCTCTCTCTCTCTCTCTCTCTTTCAGTCTATCGAAAAGTGATAAAATATTCAAAACATTTTCTTGAACTGCTTTTAATAGCAGCAGAATGGATATTCAAACTTCTTTTTCGATAGTACCATAAGTTTTCCATAAGAAAATTTTCAAATTTATCTATATCGAAATTCCCACTGGAGTGTGTCTCTCTCTCTCTATGTTTTTGACATTCTTCGATGCCCGATTCAATGTTTGTTTTTAGTTGTTTAAAGCTAGTTTTGTCTGAGCAATATTGATACACATAGTATGTGCATTTGTATATATTTCTTGCTTTTTATTTAATGGCCCCCAAAATGACAATGACAAACTATAAAATTAAAATGTATGAACTGTTGCTCTGCTCTGCTCTGCACTGTTCTGCTTTGTACAGACTCATAAACTCCGAAAAGAAGAAGAAAAAAAAAATCGAAAACAATTCGAAAAATCGACACTAATTGGTTGGCGTGTGCGAGCGCTCTAAGTTCGATAACAAAAATGAATAATCCAATTCAAATGCACTAAACGATATGACAGCAAACAGCGCGATGATGAACACGCGTGAATTATTCTTTTTTTTTTTCTTTTTTGTGTCATCATCGCTGTTATATGCTTTCAGTAGCACTGTGAATAATTTTTATTATTTTTTTTTTTTTTGATTTTTTTTTTCATTTTTTTTTTTCTGGGTGATAAACGATTACAATTTTTCGATCTCAACAGGCGGTACTCGCGAACGAGACAAGAACAAACACACGCACAACCAAATGAAAAAGAGAAGAGAAGAGAAGAGAAAATAAAATGAATACATTTTAAGTTCTAATTACATAATTTTTAATGCATTTTTGAATAGCAGCCAGATTAAAATATGGAGTTGATGATTGTCACTCTTTTAAATATTTACGATGTCGAAAAGTTTTCCATTGGAATTCAGAAAAACAGAAGGGATCGGGTAAAAATGTAGAACTCATTTTTCACCACAACGACAACGGAATTCACTCAACACTTTTTGGGCAACGCACAACCATCACACATTATGTGCAACTGTTGTAGTGTTTATGGCATTTTTTTTTTTTTTTTTGTCTTGTTCTCCCATTTTTCTTTTCGTTTTACGTTTGCTTTTGGTTTTATTTTGAAACATTTGATGTCTTTGGAATCTTGATATGCCACACGTTCCACATCAATGGAATGTTGTCACTCGATCAACGAAATTTCACATTTCTGCCAACTGATGATTTTAGTTCTACATTTTTCTCTTTTTCTTCTTCTTCTTCTTCAACTTCTTCTTTTTCTTCTTCTTCTTTTAAACGCTATTCCAATTCCTTTGCATGCCAAAGCGTGTGATATTCACTTTTTATTTTATTAGTGTAAATCGTATTATTTCACACAAAAAAAACCATATTTCGACAATGAATGACAATTTGCATTTAGTAACTCTCTCACTATCTTCTTTTTTCTTTTTGCCTTTTGTCTCTCTCTCTCTCTCTCTCTCTCTCTCTCTATCTCTCTATCTCTCTTTCGTTTTTTTCGAGAAATACTCTTTCATTTTCTCATTTTTGCATTTTCTCATTTTCTCACATTCTCTGTCTCACTCTCTGTTTTTCATTCTACTTTTTCTGAATCACAAATTTCAAAAACTAAAGATGCAACATTCGGCAGCAATGTGTAACCGATGGAGTGCCTCGATGCTGTGATTGAGGTGTTGAAAATGCTATTAGCATATAAAAGACCTCAATAAAACGTGGTGCTCATGTTGCTGTATACTTCAAAACGGTCGATTGGTTGGGTTTGGTGTTGATGATGCCATTGCGAATGAAGCAAACGTACGGGATGAACCCCAAATGAATATGATACACGATTTTCAACGTATAAATATTGACCATTATTTGAAATTTAAGCTGTGTCGTTGCCATATATGAGTTTGAGCGTTGGATGTTAAATGTGCTCAAATGAAAAAATATTGTTTTTGTTTTACGCAGCATTCTGTATCTATCTCTTGTTGATTTTCAATGTCTCTATATATATATACATTCTTATCGCTGGCTTTCTTCCTCTCTCCACTCATGCTCGCTCTCGCTCTTTCTCTTTCTCGCTCTCTCTCTCTCTCTTGCTCTCTCTCTCTCTCTCTCTCTCTCTCTATCTTGTTCTTCCTGTTTTATTCTATCTTTTTCCATTCGACTCCGTTAAGTTTCATATGGTTAATGTGTGCGTGTTTGCGAAAAACGTGAATCAAACACGCTGACATGAAATCCAATACCGAACGAAATGGCCAAAGCGATATATCAGTCAAATGGTTGGGCAAGGCGTGCACCCAGCAAAATATTCACATGCACCATCCATATTCCCGAAATGAATATATTAGAGCAAATGAGCGGTAATTTAATGCTAATATTTCAAATATAAATCACGTCATCAATGGTCGCATTAAAAATCAGTTTGATTATCATAGCATCGGCATCGAATCTCTTCTTCTTCTTCTTCTTCTTGTTCTTCTTCTTTTTGTTGTTTTTTAGTTTCTTGTTTTTATATTTTTTTTTAGTTTGGATATGTCGTTGCTGGTTGTCGTTATCATTTTGAACGATGGGCAATTTACGAGAGTCACCGATACATAGTCTCACAACAGTGCAAAATCTGAATTGCAATCGATAGATTGAGAGAAAGAGTGAGAGAGAAAGAGAATTTGAAATGATGTTTCAAGTTAGTTATAGTGAAATTCCAGGGCGATATAACCAATGAAATAACTGGGCATAACACGATCGTTTGTCGGTTAACTTTGTGTGTGCATTTCCTTTGATGATAATAAATAAACAGTGCTCGAGTTGACATCCGAGCGCATTAAAATAATAGCTGATTTCAGATTTCAGATTTTAGATTTTTGTTACTCATTCGCTTTCTCTCTCGCTCTCTCTCTCTCTCTCTCTCTCTCTCTCTCTATCTATCTCTTTTTCTCTCTATGAATCATTCTTGTTCTCGCTTTCTCTCAAGCTTACTCACTCGCTCTCACTAGCACCTTAAAGCCGAACTAAACATCAAATGGCAAACCCAAGATATACCGAGAATGAAGATAGTTTCATTCTCTCGTGCATTGGCAAGTAAAGAGTGGAATGAGAAATTCTCTCTGTATATTTGAAAGAATGAAAGAGAGAGAAAGAGAGAAAGAGAAAGAGAGAAAGAGAGAAAGAGAAACAGAGAGAGAAGAGGGAACGAGAGAAATCGAGCGACAATGGAAGCAAGCAAATGCGCACGATTCCCTGAAGGCTCACTGATTATGCTCTTCTCTGAACTGCCACATACCACATATATTTTTAACGGTAAAATCGTATAATTTATTATTTGTTTGTTGTTTTGCCTGTTTTGTTACTTTTGCTTAGTGCTCTCATTGTGGAAGTAAGTGTATATGTGTTTCGTCTTTCAAATTGTGACTTTTATACCGTTCTGTTTTTTTCATATTTTTATTTAATTTTTCTTCGTTATTTTTTTTTTTTTTCTTTCGTTGGTTGTTGGTTCCTTTCTGTTTTTCAAAATTCAAAATATTTTCCTCTCCGTCTCTTTGTGATTTGGCCGTTGTTCGGCCAAGTGTAACTCCTTTGTTACGAAACACACACACAAACATACACAACACACATTTTTGAAGCAAATTTGTTTGACTGGATGGATAAAACCATGCTTTTTTGCAAACAATTCAAAGAGACAAAAATTAATTATTGTTGTTTTTGTTGTTGCTTGGGTATGTGTTTGTGTGTGTGTGAGAGAGAGAAAAAGAGAAAGAAAGAGAGAGAAAGAGAGAGGAAAAGAGAGAAAGAGAGAGATAGAAGGAAGAGAGAGAGAGAGAGAGAGAGAGAGAGAGAGAGTATGTTTGTTCTGAGGCAAAAAGGACGTCGATAAGCTTGTGGACGCAGAGAACCGAATCCCACTTCAAAATTTTCGATTGTCGTGGTGTGCAATAGAAGTAAATTTGGTCGTTGCGTTGAAATAATAGCCTTAAGAAATTCGTTTGGAACAAATTATGGAAAAACGAAACATGAACGAACGAAATAAAACATCATGCACACAAAACCGGACCACGGCACACAAATTCAATTTGTAATGTTGAATTATATTTTTTTTTTCTCTTCTCTGCGCATTTTCATGAGTTTCACTTTGTAGCTAGTTCTCCATCTCTTGTTCACTTTCTCTCTCTCTCTCTCTCTCTCTCTCTCTCTCTCTCTCTCTCTCTCTCTCCCTCTCCCTCTCTCTCTCTCTCTCTCTCTCTCTCTCACTCCCTCTCTCTTTCTCTATATCTATTTCTATCCCAATCGATCTGTTTTCTCTTTCTTTCATAATGTGCCATATTCTATGTACCACAGAGATCGCTTCGAACGACAAATAATGAAACATACACTCAACTCATGAAAACAGGCATCTGGATGTCATTAAAAATATCACTTTACTCATTCGAAATTCTCTCGGCTGTTTACTATAAAACATGGTTTTCTCATTTCTCAGGACATAAGACTGCTCATGCACATACCCATAACGTTCTTATTCCATGGTCAATTCTCTTCTTTTTCTTTTTCTTCTTTTTACTTCATTTTCAGGCATTTCTGCAAAATAGGCAGAAGAACAGAAAATGACATAAAGTGGTCGGCATTGGTGCTTTAATATCATTCGCATCGAGTAATGAAATGGCAGTATCATGAAATAAACGATAAGTAAATCCGATCTTTGCAATTTGCTTTAGAGCATCTAATGGCCAATTCAAAATTTTGCATACGACAACAGCTTGTATTGCACATTTTGTGTGTGTGTGTGTGTGTGTGTTTATGTGTTTTTCGTGCGTGCATGTGTATGTATTTCAATTAAATGTGTATAAATTAGAATATCGGTCGAAAGTATAAACGGTTTTTCCACCTGAACCATATATTTTGAAATGGTCATTTATCAGCGGACAATAAATACATGCGATTTGTATGATTTACGACCTCGCAACGAACCAACCAATGAACGAATGAACAAACGAATGCAAAAAGAAATTTCATTTCAACACACACAGTCTCACCCTTTTTCTGTTTGTTGCAAACGATAAAAGTGGAAAAAAAAAAATTATTTGCATTGCATTGGGAACGATTTGTGTTTTTTTTTGCTCATGTCTATGTTTGAATTTGCATATTTGTGCAAAAATTTCACGAAATCATTGTTAAATTGTGTGGAAAATAATGTGAGACACTGAGACCAAAAGCCATACACAAGCTCGTATTTGCTCTCTTGCAATTTTTCAAACTCCTTTTTACCCCAGATTTCCCTCAACTCTCTCTCTCTCTCTCTCTCTCCCTCCCTCACTCTTATACTCGTCTCTCTCTTCCTCCCTCTCTCTGTTAGTCGTCTCTCTATCTCTTGCTTCTCTCTCTCTCTCTCTCTCGCTTTCTCTTTTCATCGCTCCCTCCAGCATGAATACAACTGCAAGGCATTTTGGGTGCAATGTGCATTGCTGGCTGGCTGAATGGTATCGACCGATCAAAATGGCAATACTGAATCCGAATTGGAAAATTCACAATCGAAAGTAAATATATGCGCGAATGAGCATGTGTGTGATCGATCAAGAGAAGAAGGAAAATGAAAAAATAAAAAAAAAAGAAAAAACAAAATAGAAAAAAAGAAAGAAACAGTAGCACAAGCAAAACATGATACAGAGACAAGTGGCGGCAAATATAGATTCTAAACGCAATTCTAGATGTTTTTAAAGTATTGGATCAGTGTCGGTATTGCATTGCATTGCATTGCATTTGCAATTGCCAGCAAATACACATAAAATATCAAATACAAAATACACAATGAAAAAGCATAAGAGCATTAAAAAGAGGCAGATGGAATGAAAGAAAAAGAAAAAGAAGAAGTACCCGATAACAACAATAACAGAGATGGATGAAAAAAAAAAAGAAAAAAGAATACGATAACAATAATGAAACACCAAATAAAAGAGATCCGAACGACAATAAAACACAAATACGAAATGAAATCTGTAACAAAAACCCCATACAAAAATTCACTCACGTAACAGTTTTGATACAAATTTTCGGCGCTTTTATATAACATATAGATATAGTAGTTGTGTGTGCATTTTTACAAATTTTCTCTCTTTCTCCTTTTCCTTCTATCTTTCCATAGCTATTGCTGTGTGATATGTAATATTTGGGTTTCCTTCGTTTGTCTATAACATTTTTGCCATTGATTTGGGTTGGTGCGGTTTTGTATGTTGCCGGCAGGGAGTATCATTTGACTTCGATGCTGTTGTTGTGCAAACGTTCACTTTTCGATTGTACATTATAAAATAGGTATCAATTGCAAGATTTAAGTACGATAACAATCTTTAAGCATTAATAGTGTGTATGATTATTCGATTTTACTCATTCCACTCTATCTAGTTTTCTCCCTATCTCGTTCTTTGCTCTTTCTCTCTTCTCTTTCTATTTCTTTCTCTCTCTCTTTCTCTCTTTCTCTCTTTCTCTCTTTCTCTTCTCTCTCTCTCTCTCTCTCTCTCTCTCTTTCTTTTTTTCACTATTTCTCTGGGATGCTGTGGAATTGTGTGATCATATTTGACATTTTTTTGAGTGTTTCGATTGCTGTTTTTGTTTGTTCTTCAACTCTCTCTCTCTTTCTTTCTCTCTTTCTCTCTCTCTCTCTCTCTCTCTCTCTCTCTCTCTCTCTCTCTCTCTCTCTCTCTCCCAGTCTCATCGGCTCTCTCTTTCAATATTTGCCTCTCTGCCGTTTGGCGTTTTGCTCTTTTTCAAAATAGCCATACTAGTTAACTTGAAAGAAATACACACACACACGTAATCGACCGCCCGCCCGCCATCACAGAGATCACCGAAGTCATGATATTGATAACTCGACAAATAAATCGTACAATGTAGAGGTTACAAGTTGCCTGTGGTCTGTTTGCCAAATTGTTTTTGCTTTTGGCGATAAAAAAAAAAAACAACAACCATTTTCGGTTTGCTTCATTTTCATTGGAATTCACGAGAATGAAACGAAGAGTTATATTTTTTCTTTTGGTTATTTTTTTCCGTTTGAAATGTTTTAAATTTGCCGAAATAACTTTTTATTGCAATGATTCTTTTTTGGTAGGATTGTGTGTACTGTGTGTATGTATGTTTTTTTCTTCATCAGTTCGTTTCAATGCGCTTCAATTTGTGTTTTGCTTAACTGCGTCGATATCAAACTATAAATACGATCCGATTTACGTGTGTGTCTATTTTGTGTGTGTGTGAGTGTGCCGGTGTGATGGCAAATTGTTTTTGGGAGAGCATTGCGTTTTTCCGAAATTCAAGTGATTCAAATCCATTGAGTAACAAATTTTTATTCTAGTTTTACATTCCTTTTGTTCCAGTTAGTTTGTTTTTATAGGTTTTATATATTTTATTTCATTGTTGTACGATGTTTCGGGTTGTAAGTAAATATTCGAAGCTTTAAGTTTTTTCTTTCTCTTTTTTTTTTTTTTCGTTGTTAAATACATTTTTGCCTTCTTCATTTGGTATTTGGTTGGATTGTTGGTAAGTTTTCTAGCAGTTTGAAAACAATGCCGTCTGCGTTTGGATTACATGATGTGCGTGTGCTTGCATTTGTTATAGCGTCCTAAGAATATTTATTACACTGCGTCATTCACTCACTTCCATCGAACAACCGTGGAGCATATTTAACAAAGACGAGCCAAGCACAAAAATAACACAAACCCCGTAATTCGTCGTCGACAATGCGAAATTTAATCCTTTGTTGTAGTCTTTTTATTATTAGTTTTGTGTATATTTGTTTTTTTTTTTTCTTTTTTTTTTCAATTTGGTTTTTCTGCTTCGTTTTTGGCATTCAGAAAATTTTTCAAACTTTTTTTTTTCTTTTTCTTTTTTTTCAAACGATAAAAAAGAAACACACAATTCGATGTTGTTTGTTTGTTATGTTCTCTTCCGTCGGTCGTTTGCTTGCTTGCTTACTTACTTTTTGTTTTGTTATTTAGCTAATAATACTCTAAAAACTATCGCATCAACGGATTTTGTTTCTGTCGTCAATTGTTTTCAATGGTTTCCATTCAATCGTTTTCATTGACAATTACACTGCTATCGAATCTAAATGATACAATCTTTATCCAAAAGGAAAACATTTTAGATAAACATCTTCGTTTTTGGTTCTCAATAGACGAACAACAACAACAACAACAACAACAACAACGACAACAACAACAACAACAGCAAAAAACACACCATGTTTCGATGTTCGATCTCAATGCCATTTTTGTTGTTTGATTCATTCATTTTACTCAAACGCTCAATCGTACACTCCACATTCATTCACTCAATTCAAATCGCTCATTCAGTCAACATCAGTCAGATCTCTATTTTGCAACGAACCGAAAGGAAAACAATCCAATGAATTGTTATGCTTATGAAATCAACCGAAACGGAATAATGATACATGCGCACACTTGAAACACTATATTGATGTCGATCAATTGATAATAATAAACTAAATGGTTCAATTTTTTTGTGTATTTTTTTTCTTTTTTTTTTTTTTTTTTGGAAAATGTTTCAAATTGAGTGAATTGGTGACACAATTTGATATCCTTGTGAAATAACATAGAACCGCACCAAACGAAAAGTATAAGCATTTCAGTTTGCATTGAAGATGAAAATCTTGTAAATCGTTTGATGACAATTGGCTGCACAAACAATGCAAGAATGTTGTGTATCCGCTTCGAAAGAATGCAAAGGGATTGCAAGGGCGATGGCAATGAGAGATAAAAAGGCAAACAAACAGGAATACAATGTGAAACCAATGCCACTTTAAATTGATACAGTTAGCAAAATTCTTTCACTCGAAATAAACTGCTCAATGCTCATAGCGCAACACACAATGCACATCATTGAGCAAATACTGAAATGCCATTCAATTTGAAATGACAAAATTGCGCTAATGCAACGCAAAGTACCGCACCAAAATGAATTCAATTACAAATTGGAAATGAATACGGTTTTCTGCGATTTCTCATTCTTTTATCTTTTCAAAGTAAAATTTCTACAATTTTTTTTCTTTTCTTCTCTTCTCTCTCTCTCTCTCTGTGTTTTTCTCATTCTTCGACTATTTTTTGTTGGTTTCACTCGAAATGATCAAGATTCTGTATATTTCGAACTACGAACTTTGTTTTAAGTGAAACAAAGTGTACATTTTTTCTTTTCGTATTGTTTATTTATAAAATATTTTGTTGCAATTTCCGTTGCTTTTTGTTCATTGTGAACATTTTATCAATTCTTTTCCCAAAACAAATTTGTTCGCTTCATTTGAACGGTAATTTTTTTCATATTAAATGAGAGAACTCTTGAGCTCCTTGTTTTCGACAATTTCTTTTCTTCGTTTATTCCCCCGCTTTCTTTTTCTCTCTTCTTCTATTTCTGTCTTCATTTTTCCATCTCGAGTTCTTTCGCTCTCTCTCTCATCTCTCTCTCTCTCTCTCTCTCTCTCCCTCTCTCCCTCTCTCGTTCTATCTCTTTAACTCTCGCTCTCTCTCTTTCTCTCTCTCTCTCTTTCTCTCTTTCTATTTCTGTCCATCTGTCTGTCTCAATCGCAATCATTGCATAATGTTTAACAATCGAATTCATTTCACATTTCACATTTCACAAACAAATAAATAATAACACCCCGAAACCAATGAAAAAAGAAAACTTTCGCCGGAAGTTTTACCATTGCCGAAAAATTCATCGCTGTCTCTCGATTTTGGATAAATTTGCATTCGATAACATTGAATAAATGTGCTCGAATGAATGAACAACAGCAAATCAGTCGAACAACAAGGAAAATAAAAGCAGAGAGTAAAAACAACAACAACAACAACATCAACTGGAAAACAGTAAAACGGGCTCGCATTTTTTCACTGTCGATTAAGTTTTCGCGTGCGACGATCGACAAAATGATTTTCAAGTGCGCCGTTTCATGTACAAAATTTTCTGTACACGTTGTCTGTTTCACTTCTTTGTTGTTGTTGTTGTTGTGTTTTTTTTCTTTTTTTCCCTTTGTTCTGCGCTCTTCCATTCATTGAGCTAATATTCTAGCTTCTTGTTTCGGCGTAATTTCCATAATGTTTACATTCTTGCAAAAGGGAGCTTCTGTTGGTTTATGTATGTTCTTTTTGCTTTCCAATCGTTTTCCCTCACTCTCTTTTACACTCAATGTTCATTTATTCGTTTTATGTGTGTGTGTGAGTGTGTATCGCGAACGCGCGTATATTTTATAGCCCACAAATACTTTGAATGTTTGTGCAAAAACCGAAATTTATGTTTTGCCATAGGAAAATGGAAAACAGACGCACAACAACCACATCGAAAGTGAGTGGCTTGAATTTTTCCGTAAAAGAAACAAAAATGAAAACAGCTTCAGTGGAACAGAAGGAAAAAAAAAAATTTATAAGACGATGAGCGCGCGCGAGTGCGCGCGTGTGGCATTAACTTGGCTGCTTTTTTCCATCTTCATTTTTTCTCTCGCGGGTTTATTTTTTTGTTTTTATTTTTTCCTTTTTTGCTTGTCTCTTCTTTTTCTGTTGCTCACTGTCGTTATGTTTGCCAAAGCGCGCACGACTGTGGCATCTTGCATACATTTGTTTACCCTCGATTTAAGATTTAAAATTCTGCGAATTAATTTCTGACTTTTATTTATTCACCGCGCGCGGTATTTTTCGAATAATTTTCAAAACGAAATGGGATTGCATTCACACACAGAAACTTCCAATGAAACTCATCATCAACACATAAAAACTAAGATCAGAATATGCATTGCACATTCTTTACGAAAAACACAAACGGAAAACCAACGATTCATTCACTCATTCACTCACTCTCTCTCTCTCTCTCACTCTCTCACTCACTCTCTCTCTCTCTCTCTTTCTCTCCCTCTCTCTCACTCTCTCTCTCTCTCTCTCTCTCTCTCTCTCTCTCTCTCTCTCTCTCTCTCTCTCTCTCTCGCTCACAATTTTTCTTGTTCCTTTTCTTTATTGAAGTCACTCTATCTCACGAACCGTTTCAATTAAAATAAATTGAAATTGTGTAAAGTTTACGGCGTCTCGACTTTGATCGGGGCGAACAACAAGTTCTTGTTCTTCTTTTTCTCTCTTTTTCATCTTTTCTTCTGGTTTTTCTTGTTCTTCTTATTTTTCCACATTTTCACATCTTTTTAATAATTTCTTGCTCCATCTTTTTAATTAACGAAACAAGTCCATTTGCACCACAACAACCACTAAATATATGTAGTTGCTTCCCAAGTAAATTTCAATGTATATCAAACCAATAAACAATTTACTATAATCGAAGCATTTTCAAGAAGCGACGAGATAATTGCAGCGAAAATATATAAATTGAATAACTTTTTGTATGTTGAGTGGATGTGGAAAGAAAGAATGAATGAAAAAAAAAAAAGAAAAAAAAAAAAAAGTTATCGAAACACCCGGAATGGAAAATTCGAAAACAACAATTTTTCGATCGATATATGTATATAACATTGAGTACAAGCGATACAAATAAAATTATTAATTTATCGAATGCTCTCATCGAATTTTCCATCGTTAAGACACATTTTCCACTTAAACTATTTAGCTAGCTGACTGACTGACTAACTGACTGTCTGGCTGGCTGGCTGGCTGGCTGGCTAGATGGCTGACTATTGGTTGCCTTATTGCTGCTGAAATGCACTTAATCCCGACTTTCTGTTTGATTGGTTCTGACCATTTCTTAATTACAGCATGCGTTTAATCTACTTAAATTATTGAACTATTTCGGAATTCCGTTGAAATTGATTGAGTAAGTTGTTAATGATAATGACATGTAATTGCGAATTCGTGCCTCTTCACTTTGATGCTCGTCTTCATTCACTTTACCTCTCTCGCACAATTTTACCACACACTCTCTCATTCTCTCTCTTTCCCTTTCTGTTTCCCTTTCCCTCCCTATCTCTCTCCCTCTCTCGCTCTCTTTTTCCCTTTCCCTTCCCGTTTCCCTTTCCCCCTCTCTCTCTTTTCCCCTTTCCCTCTCTGACACTTCATTCGCATCACTGACTCTTCAACGAATTTAATTTTCATTTAGCTTACTGTGAACATAAACCAAGGCATCTCAAGCTTAATATAATGCTCTCTATTTCATTAAAAGGATAACATTCTAATCTAGTGATTGAATAACTCTCATTCATTCTCTCTCTCTCTCTCTCTCTCTCTCTCTTTTTATCTCTGTCACTCTATCTCAAACTCACTATCTCTCGTTAATCGACAGTAAAAAAAAAAAAAAATAATTCAGAAACCCCTAAATGGATCAATCACATGCATGTTTGCGCATCGGCTCAAATGTTAAATGATTCGAAAATCTTAAACTTTTATTTACTTTTCAAAAGTTATCTTCTTCATCTTCTGTGTAATAAAATTGTAAGTACAGAATAAAAAACAAAATTATGTGAAAATAAGAAGAAGATGATGAAGAAGTTGAAGTTGAAGTCGAAAAGTAAACATAGCTGTTCGATTTAAACTCTGTTCGCATATGTGGCAAATAATGCGACAAATATCTTCGAATTGAAGAAAATTGAAAATCGAATGACCCGAAAACGATCAATGAAATGACTACTCTTTAATCGTTAAGATAATTTTCAGTTTCTGTGTGTGTTCAAACTGAATGTGTGTGTAAGTGTATGTGCAATGCTTCCATTCTCATTCATTCATTTGCTGAGCTATGTTTGTGCATGGGTGCGGCAGAGCACACAGATCAACGGAAATATTATCTAATATATACGCTCCAGAAGTAACTCCGAAGAGACGAAAATTATATGGAGAGAGATAGATTAAGACACACACACACACACAGAGAGAGAGAGAGAGAAAGAGAGAGAGAGAGAAAAAAAAAAACGAATAAAAATAAGAAGATGAAATGAAATGGACAAACGATAATGATAACGACATACATTCAAATCGAACACTGCTCAATATTATGAGCTCGATTGGAAGGTGTTCGTTACTTCACTTGTTGATTCGTCGATTGCTCACTTCTTGTTTCATTCGTTTGTTTTTTCTTTTTTTTTTTTCGTTCGTTCGTTGGTTTCTCTCGTAATCATTGTTCGCCACCGCTGCCGACACCGCCGCCATCATCATCGTCGTCGTCGTCGTCGATGTTGTTGTCATCAACATTGTCGAATCGAGACCGGATTACGGCAACAAAATTATTTACTTATTTATCTAAATTGCCACTTGTTAGGGCAATGTATATCTATTCGTTTATTGATTTTCTGTCATTTCATTTTCAAACAGAGTGAGAAAGTTTTCAAAGCTAATTTTATTATCTTTGTTGCATGTTTAACTCACGGCCACATTATGTTGTTTGCTTTTTCACTTCTTCTTTTTCTACTTTGACTTGTTATTTTTGAATTTCAATGATTGCTGCTTGTTAATCGATTTCCCGTTTCCCAAAAAAAAAAAAAAAAAAAAAAAAATTACTGTCTGATTTCACTCATGGAAATTACATCTCGTTTGCATTAGATTGACTATTGTTATGCATTAATGCATTCAATTTTTGGATGATGTTTTTTTCCCTCGTTAACATCACCTTGAACATATTGTTTGGATGAAGTTTTTTTTTTTATTTTACTTCAAATTTGTTTCTCACACACACACATACTCTCTCTCTTTCTCTCTCTCTATCTATCTCTCTGTGTCTGTCTGTCTCTGTCTAACACACTAAACTCTGCTGTTCACTCCAAGAATGAAAAATGCGTCACTAAATTAGAATCTATTTAAAATTTGCATTGAACGAAAAGGAATAGGCATATGGTGTAAATAAAGAATTGAATAAGGCAACACATTACATTCGTTCCAGACTCTCTGTTTCTCTGTCTCTGCATGTTTCTTCATGAAAAAAAAACTGCGTGTTGTTTTCAAATCGTTTAAAAAAAACTTAGTCACTGTTGCGAAACGACGACAACGCATCCTTTATTTTTGCAATTGTGACAAATTGAAAATCAATTCGTAACAAACTCGAGAAAATGCAATCGTTTCACCATAAAAGTTCTGTTGTTGTTGTTGTTGTTGTTTTTTTTTCAAGCGAAATCAACTGTTGTTTGGTCGAAGAAGAAATCGCACCTTTTTTTTTCAACTCTCCACTTCTTTATGTTGGTTACGACGGTTTTGACTCTCATTGTTTAGCTATTGTTTGTATTTTGGTTTTGGTGCTTTTGTGCGTGCTCATTTTGTCAAGGATATTTTTGGTTTGTGCCCTTTTTGTTTGGCAAAACGATTGCGACTATAATATTTTTTTCTTCTTCTTCTTCTTCACTCTCCTCTCTTTTTCTGTTTTGTTGGAAAAGCAATAACGAAGCACATACAATGCCTTTACCATGTATGTGCATGTAGCGACAAGGGCACAAAAGAGCAATAAATCAAATTTTCTATGGGGTTAAGTTATTGTAAAATCGCATTCCGTATTGCTTGAAGGCAGAAGAGGAATAGAAAATGACAAAATGTAAAAAAATAAAAAAAAAAAAAAAATATAGAAGAAAGAAGGAGCATCTGAATATAGAAAAGGCATACCGAAAAGGCGAAATAGCTGCTGCGTTTCGTGTCGCATGACAAAATATTAGCTAAATGGTTCATTAAGTCGCAAAAGTTGGCCTCGCTCGATATACTGTTCACTGTTCATGAGTATGTGTAGTGACAATAGTAAACGACAAAGGAAAACTCTTTTGATAAAGCGACCATGAGAGACACAATGAGTGAATGAGAGATAGCGACAAGCGTAAAGTGAAGAATGAGAAAAAGAGAAAGAGAGAGAGAGAGAGAGATTGAGAGAAAATAATAGCAGTAACAGCAATGACAACAACAGAAAATAGCAGTGGAAGTACGAGAACAAGAACGAAAACGAGAAAAGACAAACAGCACATCGGTAACGTAACAATATCAGATTCACGGAACTACCTATGTGCTGAAACCTGAACAACAACATTGGACGCTGTCGGCACTGATTTTCTTCGGAAGTGCAAAACAAAGTGTTTGCATTTTCACCGGAATGCGACCAACAGAGAGAAATAGAGCCCAACAAACGGGAGAAAATATGTGAAAAGAAAGAGTGAGCGAAACCGAAAAAAAAAAAAAAAAACATAAAAAGCAGCCAGAATGAATGGTTTCAGTGCCAATTTGTATATGTGTGAAGATAAACTTTAAAAGTTGAAAAGCGAAAAACGGAGGCGACAAACCAATCGTAACTGTGTTACCATAGCAATTACGGCTTAATTTGGCCGCTTATCGAAAGCACTCACGCAGCGAACGAACACCATGCGTTCAACATATATACACCATCCATCCATCCATCCATATGTACCAAACAAAATCCAGACGAGAAACAAATTTCCACGGGCTTCATATTCATTCTTTCAATCTCTTGCTCTTGCTTGTGCTTTTGCTTTTTTCTTTTTCCTTTTCCTATTCAAATTTGCTCTTTTTTGGTCTCTCTTTCGCTCTCTCTCTCTCGCTCTCTCTCTCTCGCTCTCTCTCTCTCTCTCTCTCGCTCTCTCTCTCTCTCTCTCTCTCTCTCTCTCTCTCTCTCTCTCTCTCTCTCGCTCTCTCTCTCTCTCTCTCACTCCCTCTCTTCCTCTCTCTCGCTCTCTCTCTCTCTTTCTCTGTGTGTGTCTGTCAGTGTGTGTGTAACGGTCATATCTTATGGTAAAACTAAGAGAGTGGCAACTGTGCAGCAATGGCTTATGTTTAATTTATTAAGATCAGCTAGTTATGCTATGAGTTATTTCACTTTAAAGCATTGCATCGGTAGATTAATTGTATGTGGATGCCAGGCGAGAAAGTACTTCGAAATGAAAACGAAATGAAATTCACGAAAAAAAAAAACAAAAAAAAAAAAATGCAAACACCATTTTCAACTAAAATGCCTTTTTTTGATGAACATATACGTAGAATTTTATCGGTTGCACTGCGTCAACGCTAATCTAAGTCCACGATTGACCACACTCACGTTGCCATTTTGGTCATTTTGACGTTGTTCGTCTTTTTTTTCGCCGCTTCATTCTTCTCGATTCGTTATTTTTGTGTATTTTTTTCTGCATTTTGCTGGTGGTGTCGAAATGCAAACCAGGTCATAAGTTACTATTTATTTCATAGTTTAAGTTCATTTTATGAACACTCCTGAAAAGCATTCACGCCGAGATGATAGACTCAAACGGTTTTGCATGGATAAATTTTATGATGGAACAATTTTCTATGTTTTTTGCGTCATTCTTTAGTTAGTTTGCACTATTTTATTTTGTGTTCAAATCGAAAGTCAGTCAAACGAAGAGAAAAAGAGACACAAAAAGCGATAGACAGGGAGAGAATTGAAAAGAGTGTGAGCAAGACATATATATTTAGAGAAAAAAAAATGCAAACTGCACACGAAGTTTGATTTACGTAATACGGCTGATGGGTAAATTAATGGCAATCCGTATGCTATGTGGTCTTACCAAGGAAAGAAATAAAAAAATGCTGAATATTTGCTAATGCAACTCTAAGTGAAGACGAAAAAAAACTTTATCTACTGCTCTTTTTTTATTTTTTTGTTGCTTTCCTCCTTTGAAGCAGAATAATTTTCGAAATAGAATGGTGAACAAGCAAAAAAAAAAAAAAAAAAAAAAACAACGAAACTTTTTGCTATTGCTTCGAATGAATGACATGAAATGTAATGCAAAACATCAAAAGGCAGAAATAAGTAAACGAGCACACGAATACACACACATACACAGACGAAAAGAAGAAGGAAAAAAAAAAATGAAACTGAGAAGTTGTAAAATTTTATATGCACATTTCCTTGTGCATGTTTTGTCATTCGACTTATTCCTTTCTTTTTCTATCGTTCGTTCATTCCCTTTCTTTTCTTTTCCATTTGCTACCTATTCACAAAGTGATCCTTGGTTATTAGCACGCAAAGAAGGTACTGGCTACAAGTGAATAGCGCATACCTTTGCACTTTACACGTGTGCTCCACTCATTCCCGCTCATTCATTCATTCATTTACTCACTCTTCAGTTCACAAACTCCATCTTTCCATTCTCCCGTTTACTCAATATTCTCTTGCAAAAGTAAAACCATTAAATTTAGTGAGAAACTCAAGATTACCAAGAAAACTCTATAAATATTGTTTGTATGAAAGGAAAATTACAAGACAACAGCAATCCACAAAGAAATGTGGCAGCGCAACGAGTATGAAGCGTAAAAATTGTGCTTCTTTTAGCGTTGTATTACATTTTGTATCTATTTCAGTTGTGTTTTATCGTTTTCAGTCTTGTTCCTATTTCGATCTCTTTCAATCTATCACCATCTCTTTCTTTCCCGCTCTCCCTCTCTCTTGGTCTCTTTGCCCTCTTTTGCTCTCTTTTGCTCTCTTTTGCTCTCTTTTGCTCTCTCTCTCTTTCTCTCTATCCCACTCTATCTCGCTCTCTCTCTCTCTCTCTTCTCTCTCTCCCTCTCTCTTGCTCTACTTCTCTTCCTCATTTATTCTATCATTCTCTCTATCAGTACCTGGTGTCAATATCTTACTCTACATATGTAATACATCCTTCTCTATTGCATTCATTATTATTTCATGGCCCTTAACTTATAGACATCCATAGACATGTATCGAAATCAAAAGATTTGTCATATTCGGTTACGACGGCAACTGTGCACGCCACAGTAAATTTCGCCGAATTTGCATTCGTTTCCCAACTATGAATATATACGTATATTTCATGGTTCTTTTTGTTTTTAGAGGTTGCCCATCATAATAGAAACGAACTGTGATGTGGTGGTGGGTATATGACAAAGTCGCTGTCAATCTATTGTATAAGAATAAATTCGCTCTGCTCAAGCGGTAGTCCATGGTTCCATGTGTTTTATGTACAAAAAGAAAAGAAAAATTTTTTTTTTTCTTTCTTTCTCTCTCTCTCTCTCTCTCTCACTCTCTTTCTCTGTATGTTCTTTTCTTCTTTTCCAATTTCATCCAAACCGAACCAGCCAGCAATTTATATGTGGACAAAAATAATGCACGTTTCCCTGGTCACAAAATATATACTACTTGCTGTGCTGGTGAACCCAAATAGAAAAGAAGCAATTCTATTGTTGATATTCTATTGTTGCTGGCCTATGCAATCTTGAACAAGTTGAAAATGTTCCATGCCAATTCAAAATAAACAGAGCTGGTCGAAAAGTTTTTGTTGAAGCAAAAAATCATTTGTAAATTTGTTTAATAAGACTGTCGCCTTTCCACTGAACATTTCAAATCGTTAGGAAAATGTCAAGCATGCAACCATTAAATGGATGTAGTGAAAATCATAAAAACAATGGCAGATTGGCCATTCAACCAGCACCTCATTCTATACATTCCATCCATACCGTTCATTCGTCCATTCTATTCCATCTCAGTTCATTTATACATACATATGCATGCATATACACCATTCTATATATATATATTTGCAGTAAAAATTATACTCTTGCTTAAACATTTTATGTACGCGCTTTAAACAGACATGCATTCATTTTAATTCCATTTTCATTAAATTATATTTTCGGAACATTAAACAATCGTTCTATCACACTTTATGTATGTCCAATGGGTTTAGTTTTTCTTTCTCTTTCTCTCTCTCTCTCTCTCTCTCTCTCTCTCTCTCTCTCTCTCTCTTTGTTTTTCTCTCTAGCTGGCTCTATCGCTGTCTTGCTTCGATTTCATTGTAATGTGACATTATTTTATTTGCAGTCAAATAGCCAAGCAAATGGTGGAAAAATTTACTAGCACAACCATCGAGTAATTGGATGGATGATGGCATGTAACTGAAAACTGATTTTCAAAAACAAATGAACATTGAACAAACGATAGACCACAACAAAACGAGCGAAAAATTGCAAGTTTATTAAAGCGCTCAAAAGAAAACCAAATGAATTATAAAAGTTTGTTCCAGTATGCCATTTCATTAGTTTATGTGCATTTTTATCATTTTTCATATGAATTAGTTTCTTTTTTTTTCATTTTCTCATTCTTTTCTTCCTCTTACTTTTCTCTCTTTGCTCAATGCTTTTCTCTCTTTGCTACGTAAAATGCATTTGCAAACACGTAAATGTGCGCATACACACATTTCCTGAGATCATTGTAAAATAGGACACACTTTGCCATTCAAATCTGGACCGCCCGTTCGTTGGTCAGCTTGTCGCACATGAAACATGCCACTATTTCGTTGTTTTTTTTATTCCTACTTTCTCTCACACATTTTTGATATGATTCTTTTTAGTAACGCAAAAAAAAAGAAATGAAAAATAAGCTGAGTGCATTGTTTATTTAAATGGTTTTTGTTTAAACAATCGCTTAAAATAGAGTGAAGCAAAGTAAGAAGCTATCAACAAACAAGATAATTACAATGTCTCCTTTGAAAACAGCAGCTCTTTTTTTCGTCATGTCCACTGTACTCGCCCAGAGAATGAGATTTACAAACTGATGAGGGAGAGAGAGAGAGAAAGATAGAGAAAGAGAGAGAAAGAGAGAGAAAGAAAGAGAAAGAAAGAGAAAGAAAGAGAGAGAGAGAGAGAGAGAGAGAAAGAGAGAGAAAGAGAGAAAGAGGGAGATAGATGGGGAGAGGGATGGGGAGAGGGATGGGGAGAGAGGGAGAGAGTGAGAGAAGGAGAGAAGGAGAGAGGGAGAGAGTGAGAAGAGGGAGAGAGGGAGAGAGGGAGAGAGGGAGAGAGGTAGAGAGCGAGAGGGAGCGAAATTAAGAGAAAAAGTATGAACATTTCAGCGAGAGTGAGAGAAAAAGAAATTAAAAGACAGATCAACATATTCTCGCAGACAAAGACAGAGACTCGAAAAAAAAAATGGAAAAAAAAGACTGTGCTGTTTGGATAAGGCAAAGGATTAATTAGTTGAGTGTATTTACATAAACGATGTTACAAGTGTAGCATTTTGTTTATAAAATTGTAGTTCATCAAGCATGTCCTGTCAGTTTTGCGTTTATATTTCTATAGATGCTACTTGAAAAAAAAAAAAACTACTTTATTCTCATCTCTGAATTAAAGAAATTTCTTTTCACTTTTCATTTTGTTTGTTCGTTAGATTTTCATGTGTTGGACGATATATTTTTTTTTTTTTTTATATATTCTTGATGTTGTTGCCATTTATGATGGTATTTCATTGCTGATGGCTACTGCTGTACCATAATCAAGACTAATTAAATTGATTGCACAATTTTTGTTTATTATCTGACATTATCCAAGCTGTCATGTCAATTATATGTGAATGTTGGAGTGTCATTCGTTATTAATATTCAATTTTAACTGTTCAATTTACGCCAATTGTTTACATATTCAAAATCCTAGACATAACATGATCTAATCAATCAATTGGAAAACAATTGTCACCGAAAATGTTCATAAAATAAACCATTTGCATTACCATTGCATGTATGAAAATATTGTCTGCACTTCGTCTGTAAATTGTATGAAATATTGTCTACATAAAAGTTAGAAATATAAAAATTGATGTCATCATATGAAATATTGCTATTAAACCGCAATGCAATGTATACATTCATTTTGATATTTTTTATTTGTCTTGATTATAAACCACCAATCAGTTTATTTCTTGTTTGATAAACTCAAAATTTTTTCTCAATGATATTTGTTCCTTTAATTATTGATTTAACACACTTGATTATTATTATTAATGCATCGATCATTATCTAAATAAACAAAAAATCGATTTATCATTTATTATTAAGATATATATATACAGACGCGTGCTAAATCTTTTCCCATATAATTCAAGAGCATGACATAAAAACTTTGTTTCAACAATGATGTGTAAATATTAAAATTATTTAAATTAGTTTATAAAGAAGGTTTCTTTTTTCGCTGAAGGCACATTTTTTCTCTCTTGAATTTGTTTTTTTTTTCCATTTTTTTTTTTTTTCATTTTTTTTTTTTGGCTCGATAATTTTTTGTTTGCTCTCTTGATAATTTTTAAGTTCGAATATAAACATCTGCTTTGTTGACAAGGTCAAAAATGTCCAATCGTAGATATACAATTGTGTGCCAAAATGAGTCAGACATTTAACATTTAAAGTTATGATATTATAAAAGTCTAGTTGATAGCAATCGCCTATGGGGATGGCCAAAATACTTTGAGGAATGGCACTTTTGTTACAATAAAATGGAATTCAATGATTAGACAGCATCAATGATTTCAACGAAACTATATGAAATGCATAATTTATATGATTCCATTGAAATCAACAGTTTTAAATTGCTTGAAATAACTCATTGGATTTTATTACCATTACATAGAGAAACGAAATTGAAGTCTGACGAAAAGAAGAAAAAAAAAAAAAAAAAAAAAATACGAAGATTATCTCAGCAACGTAGATTATCTGAATCTGACAGTTGTTGCTTATAAATAAATTTTGCTGAAAATAGATTGTTGAAATTCCGATGCTTATTGGACATTCTTTTGATAGAAAAGGTATACATTGAATACCATCAAAATGGTAAAATGTCAAGGAAAATTATTTTCAACTTTAATTATAGAATTCAATTTTCATATCTAAAATCGTAGAAATTTCTTCAAAAATATCAAAACTGTGAATTGAAATGATATGATTTCAAAATATGCAGACATTAATTAATTTTTGTGCGGTTTTTCACTTTAAATGTTTGAAATTCGTCAAAATGTATCAACAACACTAAAATTTGATAGTGTAATAATGTTCTGATTTTAAATTTGATGTGAATTTATGATAAACAGGTGTAAAAATGATGAAATATCTTTGACATTTTTGTGCCAATAA
>JAQOWM010000438.1:1857500-1895000 GCA_029041755.1 Resseliella maxima
TATCAGCTCTTGGTGCCAATTTCATCGATTTTGTTCCAAAAACCCACAGTCTCGACCACCGATTTCCATCTCGACAACTCTATATACATTTCAATATAGAGAGTCGACATCAAAAGGCACATCGCATGATTATGACGTATGTTCAAGCATGCTCGTTTTTTTCTGCTCCCGCCCTCTCTCTCTCTCTCTCTTGCGTCGGATCTCGGCAATCATTTCATGAAATTTACCCACATATCATCATCCAACTGACATTTGAATGCCGATCAATCATCCAAATATGACTGTTGCATTTCACAGACAAACGACAACCAAACAAACAAAACGGATGAACGAAATCGAACAAAGGCAAAATTTGTGTGCGCATCGTTGAAAAATGCACGAAAATCAATGAGCAACCAACCAAACCAAACCAATCAGACTCTCACATTTACAATAGAAATGCTAAAGAATTATCTGAATGTGTGTGAGTGTGTGTGTGTGTGTGTGTGTGTGTGTATGTGTGTGTGTGTGCTTGCTGGCAAGTATTCCAGCGAGAATGCACCAAATGCATAGTAAAAATAAAATGAGAAAAACAGGGCAATCATACATCAAATTAAATATATAAAATGCAATCGTCGTAATAAGTGAAATATGAAAACCGAAACATGTCTCTCAGCCATATTACAAAATGCATCGTGCACCAAAAACTGATCGATCCCGAAACACCATTTTATTGACGTAACCGAAATGAGAATACAGAAAGAGCGGAAGCGAGCGAGAGTGTGAGAGCGAGAAGGAGAGAGAAAGAGTCAGAGAAAAATTCCAACAAAACTGTAACGACCAAACGAATGTAGTACAAGCTTATTCATTAAAGAGAACCAATTTGATGTCTTGTATTAGTGCCAGAGCCAATATAGATGAAATGAACCCCATAAGAATCGAAAAATGAAATATCACAGTATATTACAAATGTTTAGTAATATCTAATAGAGCACCAAACATCCAGTGCAAGAACAAGCATGTAGACAGACCAAATACTTGATTCATTGCACTTCATATAGGGGCTTTTGTTCGACTCTTTTCCACATTTTAGATTTCAATGTTGCTGTTTTGCTTTTGCTTCTTCTTTTTCATCTTTTTTTTTTTTTTTTTTTTTTTTGGCTCGCTGTGGTGTATGGGTTTTTTTTTTTTATTTTCTTTTCCCAGTTTATTATTCCTTGTGTTTTGCCTGGTGCTTGCTCTCGATGCAATTGAAAGTGATCCATCAAAATAATAAATAACAAATATTCTGCTATTATGTATATGATTACAGTATACGGCTGCAACATTTAGGCCTACAGCGATTTTACTTGAAATTTATTTAATACAGTCTTCTGTGTAATAATAACATCGATTCTTAAGGGTAAAAGATAAACATTACTCCCTCTCTCTCTCTCTCTCTCTCTTTCATTCTTGCTTTTTTTTTTTTTTGATTTCCATCTGTCTCTTTGCTCATTCAATCGATTCATTCTCTTTCTCAATCTCTCTGTCAATTTTTCAATTTTTGGCTGCGTTTCGGATTTCGATACACATATTTTTGTGTGTATTTTCATTATTGTTTGCCTTCTTTCGATTCGCTGCTTGAGTTATGTGTACTTAGTTGTTTACTTGGCAGATTTAAAATTGAGATCAATCGAGAGACAAAAATGCGATGGGAAACAATCGAAAATAAGAAAGAAAGAATGAAAAGAGAAAAAAAAAAAAAAGAAATATGAAAATAACAATGAATAACCGTCAATATACATAACCAGCACACCACCACGATGTATTGCAACATTGTATTAATCAATTGGAAAGGGGCCAAAACAACAAGACGACCCATGATGAATTACATATTTTGCCGCACATGAAAATGAAAAAGGCTTAATTAATTTTTATGGTATTTCTAGCCACTTTGTTATATATATTTTTTTTCATTGCATTTCTTTTTGTTTTTTTTTTTTTTCCTTCTTTCTCAGTATTTTCGGTTTAATATTCCTGTTTTCTTGTTGTGGCTTTTATTTAACATATTATGAATATGTTAAATGGGGTATTTGTTTGTTTTTCCGAGTGAGGAAGTAAGGGAGAAAGAGAGAGAGAGAGAGAGAGAGAGAGAGATTGCAAATGAAACAGAATAAAACGATAGATATACAGGCAGGCAGGCAGGCAAGCAAACGAAGTGATATAGAGAGTGACCAATTTGATGCCAAAACTGTTTGCAATCAAATATATCATTTCGAATTATTACCCAGCAAATGAATCAAATTGTTGATGATGGGTGCAGGAGTCGCACATATTTTCTTATCGCTAAAAATCTATTCTAGTAGGAGAAATGAGAATTTATGGCGTGAGAAGTAAATAAATAAACATAAATTCCCAAGATCAGTGATGCAGTGTAAAAATATAGAAAAAAGAAAAGAAATAATAGTAAAACCATCTTGTTTTTCATTCGTTCCTTCACGTTGTTGTTTTTTTCTCTCTTTTTTTTTTGCAATCGGTCTCTCTGTCTCAATCTCGTTATTTTTTGTTGCATTTTTTTTTCCTTTAGTTTTCGCTGTTGTGGTCATTTCACATGGCATTCGCCAATAGTTAAAGTGTCGGTAATTTTATGCATTTGCGCACACCACACACATATTATTCATTTCTTGTTAATCACTCTCTCTCTCTCTTCTCTCTCTCTCTCTCTCTCTCTCTGTCCCCCTCTTTCTCTCTCTTTCTCTCTTTCTCTCTTTCTCTCTTTCTCTCTTTCTCTCTCTCTCTCTCTCTCTCTCTCTCTTTCTCTCTCTCTCAGTCTCTACCTCACTCATTCAATCGTTTCCACTATAGAATTATCCTATCTATACGCGTATAATGTGTATGAATAAAAATGCAAATGTTGCACAAGAATGTCTATGAATGAAGTTAATTAGATTTTCCAATTTAGCTGAAAATTGTAAACACAACAAACGCGCACAGAATGCTAACTGAAATTGAAACTGAACAAAGCCTGATTGCTTGCCTGTCTGCCTACCTGCCTGCCTGCCTGCCTGCTTGCCTGATCGCCTGCCTGAATGCCTGACTGCCTTCCTGGATGATTCTGTTGGCTGTGAATGAATGTTGGTTGGGATTTTGAAAATCGTGCATGATGTGCGTGCGTGTTATGTTTGCTGGTAAAATAACTGAAGAGTGTACCGGTCAAAATGGACACCACATGCACATAATTAAATTGGATTGAAAATATTGAATCGAGTGCAAAAATCGCATACAGCATTGGATTAAAATGTAATTAATACGGATTTTCGTATGTGCCCATAATATGGCTTGTTTATTGAGGCTTTTATTATAATTTTGCTGTTGTTGTTATTATTATCGTTATTATTGTTGTTGTTGTTGTTGTTTTTCCGCAATTTTTCTCGCTTGATTTTATTTCTTTTTTTTTTTCAGGAATAATGCTCAATGTGCGGGTAATGAAAGTTTGTTACCACGCACGTGGGAAACCGATCAAACGACAAAATAGAAGAGAAAAAAAAAGAACATTGGGCGACAAAAACCATTTTGATATGCATAAAATAGGCCCTCGATTACAACGGCATATTATTTTTTATTGGCATAGCCAATCATATCGATTTGTATTGTGTGCACACAATTTTCTGTTATTATTCTTCTTCTTCTTCTTTACAATAATTTTTCGTCAATAATCAGCATAAAGGGGACTGTTTTTATTCCCATCATAAGATGATTATTTCTGTAAAAAAAATCTATGTTAAATGATCAACTGATAAAATCGAATATTTTTAACAAACGATTTTTTTTTTCTCTTTCTCTCTCTCTCGCAAGAGATAAATTGACAATAAGACCCTCTTCTGCCAGAATGAGACTCTCTATATCTCATTTGTATATTGCATAATTCGGCCGCTGATCAATTCAAATGATTGGTATTAATGGCAAAATTCACAATTTTTTTTCCAGTTGTTCGCACGCGCCCAGATTTTTCGTTCGTTGATTTTGAATGGAACGTGATTATTGTAAATTTCTATGGATTCATCAATGCGATGCACGCGGTTCGTTGTTTTTTTTTTTTTTTTTTTTGAACTTCAGGTGTGAGCGAGGTGCGAATGTGCATTCAGAGAAGAAAAAAAAAACCATTCGCAATTGATATGCTGTGCGTATGGAGAGAAACAGAGAGCCAGAAAGAGAATGAGAGAGCGAGAGAGAGAAAGAGAAAGAGAAAGAGAAAGAGAAGGAGAGAGATCGAAAGAAAGACCGAGAAGGAGAGAGAGAGCGAGAGAGAGAGAGAGAGAGAGAGCGAAAGAGAGAGAGAGAGCGAGAGAGAGCGAGAGAGCGAAAGAGAGAGAGAGAGAGAGAGAGAGCGAGAGAGAGCGAGAGAGAGAGAACAATCGAGCATGCCAAAAAGATGGAAAGAGAAAGAAAGAGAGAGAAAGAGCGGGCAATTGATCCAAAGAAAGACAGAGAGAGAAAGCCAGAGAAAGAGAGAGAGAGAGAGAGAGAGAGAGAAAGAGAGAGAAAGAGAGAGAATAGAGAGAGAGAGAGAGAAAGGAAGAAAGACAGAGAAAAAGAGAGAGAATGAGACAAACGAAAACAGAGTGAGTTCGCATACGAAATCGAATCGGCTTTAAAGCCATATATTGATATATTTGGTATTAAAATCCAAATCATTTCTGATTTCGAAGTGAAATAGTATTTCCATCCGGCCAAGCGAATATATTTAACGCGATATAATGAAATAAACAGATGAAAATGAATAGGCACCAATGATATAGATGAAAACAACACGCTAACAACATCAGCAGAAATAAAAAGAAGAACAAGAAAAAAAAAGAATGCAGAAGAGAAAAAAAAAACCCGAACAGAATGAATAAAACAGAAAAAAAAGAAGGACAGAGTTGTAAATGGAGTTGCGAATTGTTGGGCAAAAATCCAGTTGAAATGTCGATGTTGTTTTAATAAAATGAGTCACAATACAGTGAGGCCGCAATTTGAGTGCTTGGTTGTGAAAACTATCGGTCAAATGGCAACACGGTAATAGAGATAGAACGAGATGGAATTCATTGCATTACCCAGAAAGTGAGCCCATTCTTATAATTCAACAGCTGGATGTGAGGGAATAAATGCGAATTTCTTTCAATAATTCCATTTGTGTGTCTGTCTGTCGTTCGTTCGTTGTTGTTGTTTTTTTTTTTCTTTCATTCTGTTTTTATTTCTATCTAAGTTTTATTTCTATTGACGCGTTCTTCCATTGAATGCGCGGTTGGTTTTGAGCCTTACGTTCAAGTCACAGAATCGGATTCTTATAATGTATTTTTTTTTTCATTCTTCATATAAATAGTGATGAATGTGTGAAATTTAAAATATATTCAAATGTAAATGCGGTGTTTTGTTTTTTTTCCGTTTTTAAATCTGAGTTTGTTTGTTTCTTTTTTATTTTTTTGCAGAAAAATAGAGAAATCCATCGAATTGCAAAAAATAGAAGAAAAAAAATACACCTATTTCTCTAGCCACACGCTCAATTCATAACGAAAGTGGTGTGATCTTTCTTGCTCTTTCTCACTCTCTGCTCATTTGATTCTCAGTTCGATCATTTGTTCTCGCAACGGGTGGAATCGTGTTACATCGAAGTGTGTACACTAGCAATCGATTCATATTAAATGCGGTTTATTCTGTTTGCCATTTGGCCAAAGCCAAATGTAACGTATACAAGTTATTTGTATACAATGTGTAATTCAATCGAAAGACTTTAAGTCACAAGCTGAAAAGAAGAATCGAATAACACCACATAGGAAAATGCATTTCAACATGGAAAAGAGACGTCGATGATGATGATGATGATGATGATGACGACGATTATCAGAGAATGTTAACATCAAAACAAAACGAGAGAAAGAGAGATAGAGATAAGAGAGAGAGAGAGAGAGAGAGTGAGAAGAAGAAGAGAGGGAGGCAAAGAAAGGGATAGAAAAGAAGATGAAAAAGATGCCTTTTATAATTTTTCCATGTGATTTTATTAAAATGCCCAGGTGTCAAAATATTTACAGCTCACACATTTCTTTTACGCTCTCGCAAATCCACAACAAATGCAACAAAACGTTTATAAAAAGAGCATATGAACGATTGAAAAACAATTGGTGCGAAGGTGAGCAAAAATGCCAAAAGAACAGAAAAATACAAATAAATAAATATTGAAAGGAATGAGCAAAAACAAATCCAAGTGAATCTTTATGTGTATAATATGAATACAAATAGTAATCGAATCTCTGTATTCTGTGGAACAAATAGATAGAAAATGAGAGAGAGAGAGAGAGAGAGAGAGAGGGCAAGAGAGAAAGAGAGTTGAATTTAGCTTGTGCTTGTGCATGCAATCAATAGTGGCGCGTTTGAGGAAATTCTTTATTTTCCGTGTGGTGCATTGTGCTTTGTGTGCCAATGTAAAAGCCATTGACTGTTGTTGAATGCCATTTTTCAAAATAATGGCGAAGTTGATATATATTTTGTTTTTGTTTGGTGTTTGTGTCGATATTCTGTCTACGAGGCTTTTGTTTTGTTGGTTTTTATATTTGTGTTTTCCTTCTTCTTCTTCTCTTTATTTTGATTTGATCTTGGTCTCTTCTGCTCGTGACTTTTAACATCTTTTCCCTTGCTGCTTATGTATTTTGATTTTGTATTTTTTTTTCTTTTTTTTGTCTTTTTCTATTTCGTTTGGATTTTGTGTTTTTCTAACCATTGTTTTGAATCGAAAAACGCACATCTCTTCGTACGTATCAATAGGCATTTTTGTTATTGAAAAAAATTAAAAAAAAAAAAAAAACGAAACATTATAAAAGAGTTTGTTGATTCTCAATTTTCTTTGGCATTGATCGCAATGTATGAGCTACTCAATACCGAAATTGGTTTAGTTTTCAAATGAATACCCATGCACACAATGATCACCATAAAATATAATACGCATTGTTCGCAGAGATGTATCACCTAAATCGTGTGTGGTTTTTTCTCTCACTTTATCTCCATCTCTTTTTCCCTGTTCTCTCTCTCTCTTTTTCTCTCTTTTTCTCTCTTTTTCTCTCTTTCTCTCTCGTTCTCTTCCGTTCTCTCTCGTTCTCTTCCGTTCTCTCTCAGTCTCTTTCGTTGTCTCTCGTTCTCTCTCGTTCTCTTTCGTTCTCTCTCTCTCTCTCTCGTTCTCTCTCATTCTCTATCTCCCGTTCAATCAATCTCTAGTTGTCCTCTAATTTTTTTTTTCTCCTTCATTCTTAATATATACTTGAGCCATTCAATGACATTAGGATGCACATTTTTAATAGCATTTAACCATAATACATCGATTTATTAGTTAGTACAAAACTAACGAAATTAAATAAATATGAAACGGAGATTTTATACCCAAACAGTTAGATCAAATACATATTACCTTGTGGTCGTGGCATACAAAACCACTGTTGTATTGTGTATTTCTGTTGCTGCTGTTGTTGCTGTTGTTGCTGCTGTTGTTGCTGCTGTTGTTGATGCTAATGCTGATGCCGATATTGCCAAGGATTGTTTCATATATGCTTGTGGCTGTGTCATACACTAACCGAAACCGATTCATAAAGATGAAGAGAAAAATGAAAAAAAAAAAAAAAATTTCATTATTTTCGGAGATTTCATTTGATAATTCTTTTATTTGAATTCCATTCAAAATATGTGTGTGTATATCCGAATCCAAGTCGATTATGTCGGCAAAATTCAAAGCTATCATATAGCGTTCACCAAATCATAAATTCAATCTGTGATACCCTCTGTTGTAATAGAAATTAATAAAATTGAAAATTGTGACTTTTTACATGCATATAATAACGAAAATATTTTGAACATTTTAATGTTAAGAAATTATTTATTGCCTTTTTTTCATAAATGCAGCCGTTTTTTTTTTTTTTTTTTTGTTCGTGTGTTCTGAAGAGAATTGAGAATTGAAAAAAAAAAAAAACCAAAAAAATGAATTAGAATAGAAAATATGAACTCTACACCCAAACCGATATTGTCGAATAAAGAGAAATGCTATGTGATGAGGTGTTTGGTTCCTCGTCGTGATTGTGTGACAGCAAAGACTACTACAACGGCGATGCATGTTAGCACGCAATGGGGGGATGGGTATTTGATTTTGTTTTTTTTTTTCTTCCACCTTAAATGACATTGTCGAAAAAGAAAGAAAGAAAAAAAAAAAAAGAAAAATCGGTAACGTCCATTTAGTAAAATCAATGACGTGGTTAACCCGATGCCATGCGGTTTTCTAATTCACTGTATTTCGAGAACAATGAAAATTACCATCGATACTTTTTTTTTAGTGGGCGTCAATCGAAATTTCAACGGTCATAACTATTTATGACCGTCAAATAGATAAATTTCAATTTGTTTACTATTTTTTCCACTTTGATGTGAATGAAATCGATTCAATAAGCACGAAACGAACGAACAAAAAGAAAAAAAAAGAAGAGAAAAACGTTTCAAGAAAGACGGTCGTCAGAAGAATTGATAGGCAGCTAAAAATCAATGACAATATCAAAAGGAAGCGCATTCGCAGCAAAAAATAAAAAAAAAAGAGGTTTAAAATGGATTTTCGGCATAAAAATTTATTAGACAATGCTTTTCACACATTTCTTTTGTTGTTTGTTGTTGTTGTTGTTGTTTTTGATTTCTTTGCTTGACGAAGAAGAAGAAGAACAAGTAACACGACCCACGATATTCAATGATTCACCAAATAATAAAAAAAAGGCACAAACACAAAATTTGTCGCTATAAACAACGTCATCGGGTCAAAAGAAAAATGCCGACTGCATCCGCCAAAACCGATGAATCCGTGATTGATGAACTCTTGACACATAATCGCGTACACAATGAAACCAAGGCAAATTCCCACTTTTCACGCAAAAACCAACAAATTCTTTTACGATTTTTATTTGATTTTTTTTTTTTTTTTTTTTTTTTTTTTGTTGGTCTCTCATTTATTTTGCTGTTGCTCTTTCACAAGCTCAACCGTTCGATTGAGTGTGTCAAAAATGATGTGCTCTCGAGCACGGAAAAAATTAGAGAAAAAAATGTAAAAAAAAAAAAAACAACTAGATAAAATCGTTGTTGTTTTGCACTTCATATTGTTTATACGTGCAAAAGTTTTAAAAACCGATGTACATTTCTATTGTGCCAAACAGAACTTTTGCAATACTTGTTAAAAGCTGAACTAGAACAGAAGAAAAAGAAGAAGAAAAAACATTTAAAGAAAAACACATAGTCCACACACACACACATACAACATTTTTGAACAAAGAAATGCTTTGCTGGACAATAAAAGAAATTCCGTATCGCGTACAAGAACATCCCAATGAATAAACCAGTCCATAAGTTCGTTCATTCGTTTGTTTCGCTGAAAATGTTTAAAAGCATGAGAAAAGTTTTTCTTCCGTTTCGACATTCGGTGCCGTTTTTATTACGTTTATATTTTGCTCGGAACGCAAACACGATGGATAAAGAAAAAAAAACATTTGGCACACATACAAATTGGAAGAATGAGAGAGAAAGAAAGAGAGAGAGAGCGAGAGAGAGAGAAAGAAAAACTGAGAGATAGAGCAGACCAACAGAGAGCAGTCAAAAAGACAATCATGTAATTTAAACGACGAAAACGACGGCTGAAAAGCTAATGTTGGATTACACGCTCACAGAATGATTTGTTTGTTATGCAGTTTACAGAGGGGTTGAAAAATATCATTTTAAAACCTCATTGATAGCGACCGCAAAATTAAAATAAATTTTTCTCATCATTTGTTAAATATACAAACAATATGACAACGGGAATTGAAAATATTATGCCATTAGATACATATGTGCCATACAATTTTCAAATTTAAAAGGCGCAAAACGATTTTGATTTTGATGAATATCATCCTAAAATCCATAGCTGCACAACAAATCAAGGTTTTGAATCACAGTTTTTGTCGGTTATCGAAGACAAATAAATCCCATTAACAATAATAACGAATCGTACACACGGCGAAAATGTGTCGATGTTGTTGTTATCGAGAGGGCGAAATAACAAATATTATGTACACGCACGTCGTACCAAAAATAAAAAAAAAATAAAAAAATTGGAAAAAAATCAATGACAATTGACGATAAGTCGACGTGTGCGATAGAGAAATGTATGATTTTTTTTTTCTTTTTTTTTTTGGCTTTGTTTTCCATTTGGTGGTCGATTCAAATTGTTATGAGCCAATGAAATCGAAAGTCTGTCTACTATTGGAACGAAAACTAAAGCCGGAACAACAAAACAAAACAAAAAAAAAAAAAAAAAAAAACGAACAACAACAAAACGAGACAAAAATAAGGAAAATTGTAAACAGTAATATTTATTATTGCAAATGAATCCGGCTTGATTTTACCCAACTGGCAACAAAAACCATTCGGAAAACAATAGACAACAATATCGTTTTCGCATATGTGCGAACAAATCAAGCCCACTCAATGTCATCTAAACTGGATGTAAAAGACACACAAATTTGGATAGTGCATGATGCAGAGAGAGAGAGAGAGAGAGAGTGTGAGTGAGCAAGTTTATGAGTCAGAAAAGAAGAGATTGAGTTGAGTCAGTCATTTGAACGCAGGCAATTTATTTTATTTTGATTTAGGATAAAGGATATGGCATTCGATGTGGTGTATGCATTTTTAAATGACGCACACATGGAACTTAAATCAATACATACAGAGCAGAGGCAGACAGATAGACAGACTAACAGAATGAGTGAGTCAAGAGAGAGAGAGAGAGAGAGAGAAATAGAGAGAAAGAGAGAAAGAGAGTGAGAGAGAGAATGAGAGAGAGAGAAAGAGAGAGAGAGAGAAAGGGAGGGAAAGAGAGACTGAGAGATAGAGTGAGAAATAGGAAATTTTTGCTGGGCCAACTTAAAATACACTAAGTGTGTGCACATAATAATATTTGTTGCACATTTCCGATTCTATTCAAATGAACAATATGTACTTGTTTTGCGTTCAAAAACACCAACAACAGTGTTATATTCTAAATGTATATTTCCATTGTACAACTAAATCCGCATGAATTTTCGAGCGATTTTCCGAAATATTTTGGCTATTCGTATAAACATTAAATGTATCGGTTCATTTCCGGGTTTCTTTCAATTCAATTGTAAATGCCAGACAGTTGTGTGACATTCGGTCAGTTATATTGTGTTCATAAAAGGCGTTTAACAAATAATAACCACTGAAAATTGTCCAAAAGTGTGTGTACACATTGTCACAATGGTATAGTGAAAGGGGGAATGAAAGAGATAAAAAAGATAGAACGAGATGGAATAATAAAAGAGCTAGTGAGAATAAATGACATACGATGAACATGTGGAATGGAAAATGCACATCAAAATCCATCTGACAAACGGCAAACGATGTGTGTGGGAGTCTTCATAAAGAATTGAACCAAAGTCAAATCAACCAGAACCATTTCCTTTTTTTTTTTTTTTTATTCTCTCTTTTTTAATCTCTGTCTCTCTTAAGTGTTGTTCAAAAGTGTCTCATTTAAATTGAGCCACATTTGATAAATTTGTTGCATCGATTTGATGCCATCACATGTAAATGCTATTGAAATTAATTGTTTTAGAAATCAATGGTTAAAATAAAACTGATCTAGAAAAACTAGAAAATTCATAGAATCATTCTAATCAACCTTTGTGTAAGAAACAAAACGAATTGATAATTCATATTAATGGTGTATTTTTCTTTTCTTTTTTTTCGTGAAATGTCCAATATTGAAATGTTTTCTATGGACGATAGAAGAAGATGAAAAAAAAAAAAAAAATAAAGTGAACACATATTGAATCCCAATTCCCATAAGTTTGTCTTATAAATTATTGATTTGAGATTATGGTTTGGCATACAAACATTGGTATACCAAAATAACCAGAAGAAATGGACCCAAATCCAAAATAATGAAAATAAAATACTTTATCTAATTCTACTGTATACTGCTGCTGTGTTCTTCGTACCTTCCGAATTAAACATACCACATAGATCACAAACATTCCACACACATGGGTCACACTGACACATATACAAAACATGATCACGGTCACAATCACATCAAATGTGTGTGATACTCTTGCAACAAAACAATTTTAATTGGCAGACAAAAATCCAGTCAAAGAATAAGAAGAAGAAAAATCGTCCAAACATTGACTAGTAATCCAAAGCTATTTACTATTGTTAGACAATTTTTATATTCGAAAAATATTGAGAGAGTGAAAGAGATAGAGAGAGAGCGTGAGAGAGAGAGAAAAAAAACAAAATCGAAAAATGTTTCATTGCAAGATACATTCCTTAGTATAATGGCATTGAAGGGAAAAAAAAACATATCAAAATAAAACGTATCACAGGAATTGAAAAAAAATTCGAGAATAATTGACAACAAAACTATCGTTTTGATAATATTTTACGTTGTTGCCTTCAAATGTTTTGTCATGTTCTTATTGTTGTCAACTTAAACGTTACCAATAATTTTTGATACTTTTTTTTACTCCTCTTCTCTTCTCTTCTATTTTTTTTTCTTTTTTTTTTTGTTTTTTTCTGATGTAAGTGCATTGTTTCCACAATTTAAAGTTATCTGCTTGGTTTTTTTTTCTTTGTATTCTTTTATTTGGTGTATCTATGTCATTGTGCGTGTGCATAAGCCTATTTTTCTCGCTTTATACTCATCTCTTGCTGCTCTTTTGCTTTTTTTTTTTTCGGTCGTCTAATTTATTGTTCGATCGATCGTTGTTGATCAACAATAACAAAAGCCATCATTGTAGAGCAACAACAGTATCGTCACACCAACAGATATTGGCTAGGATTTAGGTGATTTCATCAATTTTTGAAACCCAAATATGCAATCGGTTTCGGTTTAATACAATCTCCGGTGTGTGCTGTACATTCGCACCTATTGAATGTTATGTTGTTCACTGTTTTTGCCACACCATCATTTTCTTCTTCTTTTTCTGTTTCTTCTTCTTCTTCTTCTTCTTCTTCTTCTTCTTCTTCGTTTTCATTAGTTCACATTGGATATAATGCATTCACAGTACGGATTTATGCCATTTCGATGCAACACCTTTTGATACCTGGAGATTCTATCAATGTATAGCAATGAACCACGATTGCCATTTTCATTTGCACTCATGTAAATATCGGACGCTGAAGGAGATTTATGTTTTGACACTTCCTTCGTATGCAATGTACATTGTATTCGAAATGGAGTTAGTTGTTGTTTGTAGTTCTTTTTTTTCTTCTCATCTCTTCTCTTCTCTTCTTTTCTGTTTCATTTCTTTGGTTCTTTCATGTATTTTGCACGATTTGCTTTCTGCGAATAAGCGACACACATACAAACAAATTTATTTTCATATTGAATGAAAGAAAAGAGCATCGTTGCACGTACAATTCGCATCCAGATTTATCCCGGAATTTAAGAATGGAAAAATGAATAAAAAATTAACACAGAGAGATAGAGAAAACCAGTAAGTGAGATCGAGAGAGAGAATGAGAGAGAGAGAGAGAGAGAGAGAAAGAAAGAAAAAAAAAAATGAAACAAAACAAACAAATAACAAAAACACATAGTAAACAAATTTTGTGCGAGCGCACCAAACACAATTTCGGAATGTATGTCTGTGTGAGAGAACGAGAGAGAGAACGAGAGAGAGAACGAGAGAGAGAGAGAGAAAGAGAGAAAGAGAGAGAGCAGGGAAAAGTGTCGATGTTGATTGGGCTTCAATTGAAGAAAAGAAGTTCCGCTACTTGGCTTTAATATTCGACATTTTCTCTGTCTCTGGCAATGGTTATTTTTTTTTTCTCTTTCTCTCTCTCTCTTCGTTCGAACGTTTTCTCAAGACTGGAAGCAGTCATGTGAACATATATCGTGCCAAATTGGTTATTTTTCGCGATTAGAGTTATTTGCGTATCACAAGTTCTCGACATTGGTAACAATAAGTTGTCTCATATATTCTCTTTTGCCATTTCTCGCCGTCTCTCACTCGCTTTCTATGCTTCTTTGGCTTCTCGTTTCTATTTCTCGTCTTTTTGGCTCGATGGTTGTGCACACTTTTCGACATTGTTGATTTTTTTTTTTTTGCGTTCATTCGTTCTTGTCTTTTGTTTTATTTGTGCATTTACGTGGCTTTTATTCTTTGCATCAACTCTCTATTCTTGTGCCGTATGTTTGCTGTAAATTTTTTTTCATTCTTTTGCTCGCGTGCTCCCTCTCTCTCACTCTCTCTCTCTCTCTCACTCTCTCTCTCTCTCTCACTCTCTTTCTCTCTCTCACCTCTCTCTCTCTCTCACTCTTTCTCCTTTTCTCACTCTTCTGATGTGTGTTTTTGTGTCTGTGCTTCCACCATTGGAAATGTCGTAAACATACGAACGAATAAGTGACGGACATCAGTGCAAGTTGAAACGCAGTCAAAGGTATCACTTTTACGCAAACCAGCGCGCATATAGATCCAAATTCTAAGTTGGAAATTCGATGGCACAAGAGAAAAAACCAAAAAGAAATAGAAAAAGAATGAGAGATAGGAAAAGAGCAAGCAAGAGAGTGAGAGAGAGAGAGACAGGGAGAGCGAAAAAAGGATGTCAAATCAAAAGTTCTGCTTGTGAAATGCGTGAAGATTGGCTGAATGTCGTATCTTGAATGAGCGCGTAACACACATCAAATAAATCAGACAAAAGCAAACTGAAAACAGCCTTAAGCCATGTACTCAAAAAGCAATGAAAAGAGAGCTCAACAGACGACGACGACGACGACGACAACGGCGACAAAAAGAAAAAGAAGAAAAACATTCAACATCGAACAGACAGAAAGAGAAAGAGAGAACGAATGAAAAAAGAAAAAAAAAAAAGAAATTGTTTGTATATATAAAACGAATGCGCCAAGTACATGTTGCGTATCGCAAAAAGGGCATAAGAAGGTTTAATTTAATAACAAATATTTTCAACTCAAACCGAATGATATAACTGACAACGGAAACGGCAAAATGTCGAAATGTTATTTCACCTCTCGTTTTCTTTTGCACACAAAATGTTGTTATCTCTTAACATTCCCTCTAGCCGAAAAATCGAGATTGAAACTTCAAACAAAACGATGGAAATGTCGGAAAAATACTATCGGATGCTGACATTTTGTGCACTTATCTCGCATTTTATTAAAATACGGGTTAAACGATTGCCTCAAACAACAACAACATCAACAACAGCAACAATAACAATAACAACAACAACAACAGCAGCGATGTAAGCAGTAACGACAACCTGAATGGCTCACGAATTTATCCTCAACAAATTTGGTTAAGCAAACAAAATACATTTAATTAGGGGTCATCAAACGAAAAGTCATCGAATTAATGGCGAGTGTGAACAGGCACAGGAATAAGACATGGACCGCACTGAAGCAAAAAATGAAAAATCGTTTTTTTTTTCTCTCGTTTTGTTCCTGATTGTTGTAAAAGCTGTTTCGATTCGAATTATTTGAAAATTACATTTTGTGCATTGTTGTAAATCTGTTTGTTTGTTTTTTTTGTCAAATTTTCTTTTGTGAAGAATACAAGTCATTTCGTGAGAGTGTGTTCTTGCTCTCTTTTTATTTTATTTTCTTGATTTTTTTTTTTTTTAGCAAATTTCATTTGGTATTTGACTTTGTGCATTTTAAAAGACATCAACACACACAATCGATACAAACCAGGAAAAGTATACAGAAAACAACATTAACAATGCTACAATAAAAAAAAAAAAAAATTGTATGTGATTTCGAGTGAAAAAAAAAAGAACACATCGAGTCCGGAGAAAGAATGAATAAAAAAAAAATGTTTTTGATTTTTTTTTTTTTGTTTTGTCGTGCATTTCAAGAATACAACAACAGCAACAGGGGACAAAAAATCATCGAATTTGCTTGCGAACACACACATTGGCCTTTTAGCTCATATATATTTTATGTCTATGGATTCATTGTTCAAATAGAATAATCACCTACTGTTGTTCATTTCAAATGATTTGAATTGGTGAACCACACTGATGAACACACAGTGAATAAAATCGTATTTTTGGTGTGAATTTGCTTGTAGTCTTTAGGTGACATTCGGTCTCTCTTTCTATTTTTCTAATTTTCTAATTCACTGTTGCTGCTAGTGCGTTTTGGTTATATACTATTTTAGCGGTGACAATTTGTGTGCCATGTGCATTTCAATTGATATTTGTTAAATACTGTTCAAGCTCTTTCTCACTCTCTCGCTCACTGACTCTCTCTCTCTCTCTCTCTCTCTTGCTTTCTCTCTCTCGCCTCTCTCTCTCTCTCTCTCTCTCTCTCTCTCTCTCGCTCACTAGCTCTCTCTCTCGCTCTCTCTCTCCCTCTCGTTTTCTCTCTCATTCTCTCTCGTTCTCTCTCTCTCTCTCTCTCTCTCTCTTTCGCTCGCTCTCTCGCTCACTTTCTCTCTCCCGTTATCGCTCTCATTGTTTCTCTGTCGCTTTCAAATGCACTCACTAGCATGTTTAGGCAATACAAAGAATCAAATCCCATTTGAATTCACGAAAATCGAATCTCCACTTACCCAGCGCGGTGCACACACACACATACATACTGACCAAAAAACTTCCAATTGAAATTTTGCCACAGGCACAATCGAGCATTTGGTGTGTGCACGATGCCCATTTGTAAAATAGGTAAAATGGCAATAAATTATACAGTTAATGCCATTAAATGGCACTTTTTAAATACAAATGATATTTCTCTCTTTGTCCATTGAAAATGCTCTCCTTCTCTGTTTCACATTTGGTTTCTACGATTCGCAATTTGATTTTCACTATGTGTGTCGTGCATGTAAACATACACCAAGAGCCAATGGCCATTGTTGTGTGTTCTCTGTCATCATCGTAATAGTTTGCATTGTTTCTAATGCTTATTATTGGGTATTACGAGAGAGAGAAATAGAAATAAATTTTGTTTTTTTTTTTTTTTTTTTCTTTTTATTTTGGCAATTTAGCATTGTTCATTTTTATTTTGTGTGATTTTCTTTCCATTTTACACAATAAAGAACATCTATAGAATCATACCTATAATATCTGAATTTATAAACAATGCGCGTGTTTATATTTCGAGAATTTCAACTGTAGGGTGTTTGACGTACACAAGACAATATACCACGAGGGACCGAGGATATATATTGGATTTGAAAGAGAGAATAGAGAGAAAAAAACACGCAATGATGGCAAGCAAACGGCCCGAAGCTAGAGATAGACAGAGTCAGAGAATGATAGAGAGGAAGAGAGAGAGAGAGAGAGAGAGAGAGGGGTAGATTGAACGAATGGAAAAGACCGCACGTCAAAATATTAAGAGTATTATTTACACTTAAATGCGCACATATGTTTCCAAGTCGAGATTTTTGGGCTCCTATGTTGCCAATATTGTATTATTATGAACAAAAAAAAAGAAAAAAAAAACGAAAAACAAAAAAAAAAAAAATTTACGCTCGCTTGCTTTGCCTTCTCTCTGATGCTTGGTGCATTTATTAAAAAGTAAATTTGCCATTCGCCCGTAGGTCATGTGAATGCGTGTGGTCAATCAAAAACGTTTACTGTTTTCATCAGACTATTTAATCATGGATTTCAATGTTGTTGCAATTCAAACTGGTGTAAATGCGAATATGTGTGTATGATGTATTTTGTGAATTGTGTATGTTTTTGGGGGTTTCTCTCATTGAATATTGAAATCAACATATTGCTACAAATTTAACATTTTTGGCAATGGATTATATGGTTTCAACATATATATATATATATATATATATATATATATGCCAATCTATTTCTATTTCGTTTACTCTCATCGGATGTATATAGTCTGCCCCATTCATTTGAATACATACGTCTGTGTGTATCAAAACTTTATTTGCATAAAATTTTGCGGAACGCAATGCCAAACATGAATATTTATTCATAGATTTAAGCTTCTCTGCTTAAACAATTGTCTGAACACAATCTGTCGATTTCAATTCAAAACTTATTGATCTCGAAGGAAATGGAGATGGAGAGAGATAGAGTGAGCAAGAGAGAGTAAGCGAGAGAGATAGAGAGCGAGAGTGAGCGAGAGAAAAGAGAGTGAGCGAGAGAGAGTGAGCGAAAGAGAGTGAGCGAGAGAGAGTGAGCGAAAGAGAGTGAGCGAGAGAGAGAGAGAAAAAGAGAGAGACTGAGATGAAGGGAGAAGGAGAGACAGAGATGAAGGGAAGGGATTGGCTACAAAAAACAAAACAAGCTGAATATCATTGAGTATTAATTAAACAGCACAAAATCCTTAATCGATCAATTCAGAAAATGAGAGGAATGAGTGAGACAGAAAGAGAGTGAGAGAAATCAAAACTGACCGAAACTCAGATGCTCAGAAAGAGAGAGTATAAAAAAAAAAAAAAAAATCTCAGTTAACTGGGTTGTTTTTTTGCTTAAACAAAAAACTCCTTGTGTATTTTAGACGAATGCACATTCAGATGGCTCAAGAAATCGATAAAATGCAGTGATGCAAAACTGATTCTGTTTTTTTTTTTCATCATTCCTATCTCAACAACACAACATTGAATGCTGTTGCATATGGCCCAGCAAGCAATTCTATTCTTCACGAAATCATTTTAACGTTATGCAAATAAATTTTTTATTTTCAACATTTTTCGTGTTTTTTTTTTTTTTTTTGGTTTTATTACTGGAATTACCACTTGGTCCAGCTATCAACTTTTATCATCAATGTTCGCAATCATCAGATTGTGACCGGGCATCGTGCACAGGCTTCATTAAAATGAACAAAATCAATAAAGTGGTAAACACGCGCATATTCATGCGATACACTGAACAGATGACATTCTGGTCTTTTCTTGTGCCACCTGCATGAAAAATCGTTGTTATTTTGTCATGCCATAGATTGGCCGATTCATTGAAATCAGTATTTTTGTACTACAACGACCCAAAAATATGTGACACAAAATATGAGATTCTTTTTATTTTTCATTTTGGCTACCTCATGAAAATATCAACAACGATGATTTAATTATCACAGAAAGACAGCAACATTTTGAAATTTTGTTTTTTTTTTTTTGAGAACAGTATCGAATGCAATTCGATGCACTCACATTTAGTGACAGTGAAGCGCCATTCCGAAAAGCAATCATCTATTTCGAACGGAACGGAAATGGTCGAAGACGGTTTCTACTGTTCAAGATTATTTTTTTTTTTTCGCTCACTCTTATTTTTTCTTTTCTCGTTTGTCTCATTTTTTTTTTTAACGCAATAGAAAGGCAAAAAAGGTGCAATAAAATTCGCCAAGAATTTCAAACATTATATGTACACATACCAAAGACCCCGGGAGATACACAAAATGTTAGAGTGAGAAAAAGAGTTTATCGATTCGACCTATGCTCATTTTAACAACACAATAGCAACAACGAATTCAGCCCATTCAGCAATTCGAAAAAGCGTGCGGTTTCAAGTTCCTGACAAATTTTTCTTCTTGTGTTCCTCTCGTAACCAAAATCCAATGCTTAAAACTAATGACAAAACTCATACTTTTCGAAACATTTTTCTACTCTCTTTCTACTTGCTTAAAATGCATTGGTAAGCTATTCTCTCTTCATTTTTCGATGTATTATTTCTATTTTCACTTTGTCTGATTTCTCTTTCTCTCTCTCGCTCTCTTGCTCTCTCTCTCTCTCTCTTTCTCTTATCTCTATCTCTCTCTCTCTCTCTGACCAAGAGAGAGGGTTTTAGTGTCCATTTTGGTTGGTGTATGTGTGTGGGTGTTTTTTTTTTTTTTTTTTTTTGAATTTTTGTTAACTAAAAACTTGCAATTCAATCAATTACATAAAGTCATGGAATACATTAAAAATTGAAGCAATCGGAATGTTAGCCTTGTAGAAGACCAAAGAAAATACTAACAGAAAGAGTTATCGAGAGAATATAAAAAGAAAAAAAAAGATAAAATGAGTCAGACAAGAAAAAGTCTTAGTGGATGAGTGAAAAATGAGAGGGAAGAAAATGGGGAGCGAGAAAAAGAGAACAGGAGAGCAAGATGGTGAGAAAGAGAGAGAGAGAGAGAGAGAGAGAGAAAGAGAAAAAGAGAATGAGAGAGAGAGAGAGAGAAAGAAAATGAGAAAAAAAGAAATAAAAAAAGTGAAAAAGACGACGACAAAATGAATTCAATCTGAATGAATGGTTTGTGTGTGTGTGTGTGTTGGAACAATGAAGAAATTCACTTCCATCAATTTAATTTGAAATTGTGGCTGCAGATATTGTATAAACACGTACGGTAAAGATAGATAAAAAGATGAGTGAGAAAAAAAGCGAAAAATTTTTGTTACCGAATGGCTCGTGTCGTATGAGATTTCCGTTTTTTTTTTTTTTTTTTTTTCGGATGTTCATAATAATATGGACAAGCGTAACAAAAGTGCGAAACCAAAGCTCTTTATTGTATAGTATAGTGAATGAGACTGCGGCATCAAAGTACTACAGCTATGAGCAGCCGAAAAAAAGAAGAAGAAGAAGAAGAAGCAGCAGTAGAAAAAAAAGCGAAGAAATCACATAGCACAACACATCGAAAGTATTGTTGAAACCCGACATCGTTAAACTAAACGTTCATGGAAGCTGCAAAGTTGTAAAATGAAGATTTTACACTTTATGTTACACATATGTCGTATGCGGTGATTGTTTTTTTTTTTTCTCTCTTTTCATGTTATTCGACAGTGCTTACTGGTCGTATATGTTTTGCTTTTCGTTTTCTTTTAAATTGGCTCGCCGGTCGACTGATTATGATCAGCTGCCACTGATTGCTCATTTTTTTTCTTTTTTTTTTTTTTTTGTTTTTTTTTTTCTTGGTGTCAGTGTTCGTTTGGTCCGTTGTCGCATTTCATAGAGCAACTTTGGCGAAATTATGTGCAAGTGTGTATGTGCTGAAGACAAAATGCTGCTTAAGTATCTGATAAACGGTAGCTCAACAAATGTTTATGGAAGATTTTCGAGGCAAAAGGCCATCAGAGAAGACTGCAAGACCAATATTGCACTAAACGATACATGATTCATGATTTTCGAAGTTGTTCAATGAACTTTTTTTTTTTGTTTTTTGTTTTTTTTTTTTCTTCTGCATCTTTCGTTGAACCAAAGCCCCTCTCGGTTTGATTTTATCCATTCAATTGAATATAAGTTTCAGTTTGATGGGGGTTGAAAGTGAACTATATTGATGATATAGTAGATACACATACAAAATGTGCACAAACCATGATTCAAACTAATCAATATAAGTGACATCTAATAAAAATCCAAATGACAGCCAATATAATCGGGTGCAATGGATAGAAAACGAAGTGAGTGCGGTGTGTGTGTGTGTGTGTATCGTTGCTTTGTTTTTTTCTCTCTTGCAAGAGAAAAAATACCAACTGTTATCACGAAAAACCGCTCGCAAGAACATTCATTCGCATTAAACCAAGCGATCAACCAAACATCGAACGAAAATCTTTATTGACATAGAATTTTCTCTGATATGACGCTTAAATCAATTAGAATTACGGTTTCGTGCCAGCATTATACATACACTCACATACACAAACACACACAAAAACATACACATAAATACTTATTTTCTAAATGAATCCTTTGTGCTATTATGATTTAAATGAAGTACCCATTTTCATCTTAGATGTAAGCAAATAGTGAACCATTGTTACCGCTATATCTCGGTCTCTTGTTTGTTTGCTTATTTCCATTGGAATAAATTTTGATTCGAGTATTTTGCCAATTGAAAGGGATAGAATGAATGAATGAGAGAATAAGTAAATTACAAACGTCATTTAATTGAATGAATAAAAGAGAGAAAATTTACTTCGACACTGTTAAAATTTATGACTCACAGAGCGAGAATAATTCGTGAGAAAGATTTCTTCTCTTGGTGTGTCGTTAGTTTTTGAAAATTTATTTTCAAACGGTTATATGTAAAGTATATATTATGTATACGAATATTTAAGTTGTCTCCAATTTGAACCGCATAAAATGTATGAAAAGAGAATGAAAGAGTGAAACGATACGATACGATAGAACGATGGAACAACGTTGATGACACAAACAGGCAAACAAGCATTCAAGCACGTACCTCGTACACACAATCAAAACCAAAAAACACACAGATTCACAATCAAACAATAATAATGGTAATTCCTTTTTAACGTGCGTGAAAAGGCACAATAGTGCAGACAGATAATTTGTGCAATCGTGCACGATGTGCTTCACTGCGCTTATTGTCAATGACGTTATGCATATTATTTGATTTGGAAGATGTAGTTTTGGATATAATTCTTTCTTTTTTTTCTCGATCTTTCTTTTTCTATCACTCTTCCTCATCCTGTCTCTTCCTCTCTTCCTCTCTCTCTTCCTCTCTCTCTCTCGCTCTCTCTCTTCCTCTCTTCCTCTCTTTCTCTCTCTCTCTTTCTCTCTTCCTCTCTTTCTCTCTCTCTCTCTCTCTCTCTCTCTCTCGTCCTCTCTTCCTTTTTCTTTCTCCCTCTCTTGCTCTCTCTCGCTCTCTTTCTCTCTCACTCTCTCTCCTCTCTCTCTCTTTTGCTCTCGCTCTCTGTCTCACCGCCATTCACATTGTGCATCATTTGCAATGTGTCTTTGCATTTAGCCTGTCTATCTGTCTATTTTTGTGTCGCGCGAATGAATCAAGACAAGGCACGAATGGCAAGGCTGGGCGAAAAGCAATGAGACCGATTCCAAACCAATCGATGGGTGTGAACTTGGCATATCACAAACACACCATTCGAATAAGAGACAGAGAGATTTCAAGATTTATTTTATCGATGATCGAAGAGCATGCAGATTTGCAATATGTAGGAAATGTATATCTGATATTTATCTCTGTGTTATTTCTGTTTTTACGTTCTTTTCATTTCATTTCTTTTCTGTTTTGTATTCATTTTTTGCTGTTGTTGTTGTTGTTATTATTATTGTGTTGGTTTGTCGTTGATAATTTTGTGTCGTGCTTGATTTAGACGATCGTCTGGCTTATTTGTTTATAACGCATCGATAGAGATGCGCTCGTATCATTAATATTATAGGGCCTAGGCGTAATGAAATGTCGAGCGAAAAACTGGATACGCATTGAATTTGGCGATCAAAATAAGCGCCTGCAGAACAACAAACCATGTTTGCCATGCAAATGAAACTAGAGAAAATATACAAATATATATTGCAAATGAATGACATCAATGGCTGAAATGGAAAATGAAATTATTATATTCCTTGTATGGAAAAAAGCGAGCGCGACCAAAATCACGTAAATCCTTTCATTCTGGCATTGATGATGCCATAAATACAAACAGCAATCTATGTTCTCATTCTATCATTTTCTGTTCTCATTCTTGCTCTATATGTTTCTCTCTTATCATGCGCACATACTTATTCCAAGCGATTTAATTGTGAGGCGAGTAATCAAATAACACAAATAAGACATCGACATATATTGCTTTGCATCATCATCATCATCATCATCATCATCATTGTCGTCATCACAATTTTCAACCATACTATACGACACAAAATGAATATCCATTGCACGTGCATTAACATTAAATGTATCGAAGTATATATCGATATTAAGAACATCAAATTATCTACACAATACTCTCAACAAATAATATTCCATATTATTTCTCTCTGTTGAAAGTGTGAAGAGCTTTAACCTAAACATACATATACGCACACGAGTATTCACTCTTAGTTGAGATGCTCCAATTGAGCGCTGTGGTACCACAAAACGCAAAATGCATAAGCAAAATAAATAGAGAATTGAGACAGAGCAAAAGCAAGGGAAAGAAAGAGAGAGAGAGAGAGAGAGCACATTGAACGACAATAATCATTAAAATATATGTTTCCACACGTTTGTATGGTGATGGCGAACAAGAACGTGCAGGGATTTCCGAGCAAATTGAACGTTACCGAATGTGAAATGCTGATTTTAATTCACAATTTATTGAAAGTCGAATGGTTCGAGTGTCACACTCACACATTCTCTTCAGTTGATTCTTCGATGTTTGTTTTTTTAAGAGAAAGAGAGAGAGAAAAGAAGACCGAGAGCCAGACTAAAGGTGAAAGAGCAAGAGAGAGAGAGAGAGAGAGAGAACGAGCGAGAGAGAGAAAGACCGAGAGAGAGAGAGAGAAAGAGCGAGAGAGAGAGAGAGAGAGAAAGAGTGAGAGTGAGAGTGAGAGAGAGAGAGAGAGAACGAGCGAGAGAGAGAAAGAGCGAGAGAGAGAGACAGAGAAAGAGACAGAGAGAAGAGAGAGAGAGAGAGAAAGAGTGAGAGTGAGAGTGAGAGAGCAAGAGAGCGAAACTGAGTGAGAAAGCGAGAGTGAATGAGAGAAAGAAAGAAAGAAAAAAGAACGAAGTATTGCAACAGCGCTGAAAGCCGATTCAATGTCTAATTCATTCGATCGAATCGATCGAAATGATATCGTATTTAATGCACATAACACGCACGTCGCACATGTTATTGCGGATTTGTGACAATAACCGCGGAAATTGGATACATATTTTTATGTTTCAATACTTCAATAAAATAAAATAAAATGAAAAGAACGAATTTAAGCGAAAAACAATAGATTGCGACAATTCTAATCAACATAAATGAAATCTCAAAGTGGAATTTCCTCTTTCTTGCCATTTCTCTTGTTCTCTCACTCGTTCACTTTTTAAATCTCTTCAATTTTCATACTCTAATTCTCACTTTCTGTCTATTTTAATAAAATCTCTCTTTCAGTTTATTTGAATATTTGCTAGTGTCCAGTTGCTTGCCATGACTACTATTGGCAAAATGATAAGGAAATCAACATGTCGAATGCTAAATGACATTGATTTATTAACGAATAAGCTCATTGATAGTCATTCTCATCGAAACATACAAATAAATAACGCATGTGTGCAATGAATTTAAATACAAACTAATTTAAAGTGAATGAAAAATTTGAATATTGGGACGAATTGAGAATATCGCCAATGTCGTTTACACAGTTTTTATTGACATCAAGTGAATTGTGTATGGCAATCTCATCCCATTTGTTTGAATGACAAATGACAAAATCTTTCGAACATTGTTCCACGAATATTTGTAAGAAGAAGCGAGTCAGAGGTGCAAACTAGAATCAAAAAGAAAGAAAGGAATGAAAGAGAGAGAGAGAAAGAGATGAAGATAATGTGAGGGATTTCGCTCAATGGACTCAATAAAAAAAAAAAAAAATACAAAATTATTGATTTTTTCAAACGTTCGATTGTAGTAATAAAAATAAATCTGAAAGCCGTAAACATTAACAGACAGATAAAACAAATTAAAGTATTGCATCGGCAAACAGGACAATAAGACGCCGCACTCTCAGCACGACTCACTCTCACTTCACTCATTCATTCATGCATTTATTCAGTTTGTATGATTTTTTTTTTTTTCGCATGTAAGTGAACAAGACAAAATGATAATGATGAGAGCGATAGAGCAAGAGAAAGGAAAAAGAAAGGAATGAAAATGAAAAAAAAAAAAAAAAAAAAAAATAGATAAACCGGAGCGCGCACACATACACATGCCAAACGAGCTGCGAGTAAATGAACAAATTTACAGCTTTATTTTCGCAAATCCAACAAATCTCCTCGAAAATTATGTGATTTTGTAAGCTAACGTTGTTTGTTGGGTGCTATGTGTGTGTGTATTTGATACCGACGACGATGATGACGGCATATGCCGGTGGTGTGTGGTGTGCATTTTGGGTCGCAGGCTACAGAATAAAGTCCATATTTATCTGTATTTCGTTGTGCAAATGAAAAACGAACATACAACTGAACATAAATGAAAAAAAAAACACTCACAAACACACACACATACACACACAAAACATTAACGTAAAAAAAAAATAACCATATCGACAAAAGGAGAGCACAACACAGCGACTGAGCAACGATATGTTTTCGTTTTAGCCGTTTGCATATTTTTTTTAACGTGTTTTTTGGCGTCACTGATTAATGACACTTGTAAATACATACGGTTTTATTTAACATTCCAACAATCTCCTGCTTGTTGGTTTATATTTTTTATTTTTTTGTTTTTTTTTTTTTTCATTCTTTCGGTCTTCTTTTTTTTTTTTTTTTCTTTAGTTGCAGTTGGTTGATGCCAGGTTTATGTTTATTTTATTGATTTTTCTATTTCAGCACCGTATGCAGAGAGTTTTTGAGGTCACATGAGGCGGCACAGCATCGTGCAAAAAATCCTGCCAAATCCACAAGAATAACATAACAAAAACGAAAAACAAAAAAACCAACAACGAATATCTGTATATATAAAAAGGAACGAAGTGGCGACTGTAGAAGGAAATCGCTTGTTGTCCATTTCAGAGTCAGTTTTTGCATAAAATAACCATAAAATACTCTCTCGACCCGGATCAAACAGCAAAAGAACAAAAAACTAATTTGTAATTATAAGCATAATTGTTGTTCATCCAGCACTCTTTTTTCTCCTCTTTCGCTCTGTTTCTCTCTTTTTGTCAATATACTTTTCTTTCTCTGTACCTCTCATTGGCTCTCTAAACTTTTCGTTCCCATTCTTTGTTTTTCTCTTTCTCCCTTTCTCTCTCTCTCTCTCTCTCTCTCTCTCTCTTTCTCTCTTTCTCTCTCTCTCTCTTTCTCTCTTTCTCTCTCTCTTTCTCTCTCTCTCTCTCTCTCTCTCTCTCTCTCTCTCTCTACCTCCCTCCCTCCCTCTCTCTATCTCTCTCTTTGTCTCTTTCTTTTTCTCTCTTTTTTCTCCCCCGATCTCTCTATCTCTCTCTCCATCTCTTTCTCTCTCTGCGTGTGTGTCTCTTTCTCTCTCTTTCTTTTTCTTTAACTCGATCGCTTGCTAGCTCTCTATTCTTCTGTGACATGCAAACGACCGCTGCAAGCGATGAAAATTATTAGAGCGAAATATTGTTCGTTAATCAGTTGAAACTTCAATAGAATAAATATGTTTGGATGTTTGAATTGTTGAATTGTTGAATGTTAAGTGTGCCAGTGTGAATGCAATTGCAATTAATTTTTGGCATTGCAATTCTACTTAACATAACAAGAATTCATAAAATCCCTTAACCGAACAACACGCGAAAAGTATTGCTCATTTCTTCTGTGCAAAGAAGGCAGCGCACGCATACAATAAAAATGTTTTTCAATGGAAACCAATATGCAAGACGCTTGCTTCCTTTGTCTTAAATGAACAGAGATGAATAAAGTGAAATGTGTAAATGTGAGATTGAAATAGAATGAGAGAATATATTGCATTTTAGCTTGTTGAAATATTTTGCAATTAGTGCTTGTGTAGCTAAGTTTTTAGCATCGCGGCTGAATCAGGATCAATATGCCAAGTATTACAAGCGACACAAGAAGAATTTTGTGAGGAAGAGAAAAACTAAGTCATAAAATTGTATACCACAATAAACGTCAAAATATTGGCTCTCTGGTTAATTGGCCGTGTCGAAGAAGTCGAAAGGAAAATGAATATGGTTCACGACCGCTCGCGTTCTTTCGCAAAATGGATTGCATCATGATGGGTTTATTGTATAAACACACACACACACTCTCTCTCACACACACACACACACACACACACACACACACACACACACACACACACACTCGGTGCAATATAAATTCTCAAGTCATTATGCATTATCATTGTTTTAAATCTATTTATAACGAAAAAAAGAAATCGCATGCTTTGTTCTCAATGTTTTGCTTATTCATAAAAGGAATCAAGAAGAAAACTATAAAAAGAAGCAAACAAAAAAGAATGAAGAAGAGCGACGTTTCCATCGCAATAATTCGAATGGCATGCATTTTTCGGTTTTGCACGGAATATCATAAATAGTTGAAAAAGCCAGAAAATTAAATTAGACGGATTTATGGTAGCATGAATATACAAAAGGAAACACACACACACACACACTCACTCAATGAGTCACTTAGTCATTTATATACATATACGTGTGCGCGCGCACCGTCTTAATTAATCTTTCAATTAAGATGTTTTCATCGAAAAGCTTTGGTCGAATCATTGATGCCCGGAATTACAAATTGACCTGCATTTATTGCTGACTCAAAAATTGAAACCATTCCAAATCATATTGAGTGAACGCCAGCAATAAAACACATTTTTGGCACATGAACACATTCAATATTTGACATTTGGTATGAATGGCTCTCTATCAACCCATTTGAAGATGAGCACGAAGAAGAAAAAAAAAAAAACAACAACAACCAACACCATCATCAATAGCTACAGCAACATCAACGTAAATGTTTCATTTCATTTGGTTGTTGCTTTAAGAAGCTATAGCTATTACTCGACCAAAATAATAATCGTTGATAATGTTTACGTAACCCAGCAACATCAATTCCATAACTTTGAGTCATTTGATTCCATTTGTCGCTTCATTTCGATATTAAATTTGCTACAACGTTCGAATTAACTCGTCGTCGTTGCAATGGCGCCCATTATCGTCACACTGTGCTTCCATTTCAGATTTGTGCACTCGCTTCTCATTGCTCTTTCATTCACACACTCACTTACTCACTCTATCCCAATGTCTCTTACTCTCGTTCTCTCACTCTCACTCTTTCTCTCTTTCTCTCTTTCTTTCGCTCTTTCTCTCTCGTTCATGAGAGCATGATATCCCATCAATGTTCGCCACACTTTCACATAAAAACAATGAACACATTCTGCACACAATTTTCATTTGCACAACAAAATTATGCATGCAATGTGTATTTTTAGATATTATCCTTATGAAAATGAAAAACGAATGGAAAATTTTTAGTCAAAGGCGAAACCAAATTAAGATGAAAATTTCATTAACATTGCATTAATCGTTTTTACGTTGGAAAATAAATTGCTCAAGTAAATGCTTCAACTGGAATTCACTCAGCCGTAAACAAGAAAAGAGAGAAAGGGAAGAAGAGAGAGAGAGAGAGAGAGAGAGAGAGAGAGAGAAACAACAAAAACAACAGAGCAAACTGCAGTGCAGCGAAAACTAAAAGTCAAAAGAGCCATTTTCTTTACGCCAAATTTACGCTCGAAATTGGCAACAAATGAATTTATCATAATCTTCTCTCGGGAAATGCAATTATCATATGTCACTGTGGTTTTTATTCTACTCTCTTTCTCTTTCTCTCTCTTTCTCTTTCTCTCTCTCTCTCGCCTCTCTCTCTCTCTCTCTCGCTCTCGCTCTCTCTCTCTCTCTCTCGCTCGCTCACTCTATCTCTCTCTCGCTCGCTCTCTCGCTCACTCTGACATTCTTACCATGTCCATCACATTTTCTCATTCTCTTGCTCATTCTAATTTTTGAATAATTTCCTTATAAGTCCAGCACACACACACACACTCACTAATGTGGCAACAGGCGGCTTCATTATTATTTCAAAATGCATAACTAATTATGGGCTGTGCACTGCACTTGGCTAAACCAATAATCGACAATGATAGAGTGCCATTCTCGTTGTTTATTTCAAATTTGTTTGATGGCAAATGGATTTTCGTGGAAACTAGATCGTTCAACAAGGATGTTTGTATGTTGACTTCTTCGAAGAAAAAAAAAAAGCAAAAAAAAAAAAAAAAAAAAAACTGTATATTCGTACAAATAATTCACATTCAAGAGTCAGAAGCAATAACATCACGAGCAGATGTAGAAATATTAGATGGAAAAGCACTTTGGCCGTATTTGTTATTTTTATCTCTTTCAAAATATTAAAAAAAAACACAACATTCACACTTAGCCGGAATCAAAGATGCAACATTTTATGTGCTATGTGTCTGGTGTTACAAAATATCCTTTTTACATATGCATTATATACAAAATGTGCTCTGTGTGCATATGCAGTGTGTGTGTGTGTGTGTGTTTTGTTAGTGTTGTTGCGACTTAGCTCTTCTCACGTTTCACACCACACATTTTGTTAACAATTAATGAAACACATTTGAATCTTGCCAAATTATGATCATGCACACATCACACTTCATAGAATCGGTAGCATTGGTGAAAATGTTACGGTTTCTAAGTAGATGCATGGTGCATAATCCTCAAGTGACTCCTGTTAATGTTTTCCTTTGACTAAATTACAATCACAATTCAAACCAAATAGAATTCTTCAAATGATTTATCAGTACAAGAGGAAGTTTGGAATATTTTCTTTCTTTTTTTTTTTTTTTTTTTTGGTTGAATAGAAATGGCATCGAATTTCCATAATGCGCCGTTGACCAAGCACCACCAGCCGCATTTTTAAGAAAATAGATCGATAATTCGATCACTAATTTATTTCGATATTTTCTTTTTTTTTCCTGTTGTTCCCTCCTTTTCTTCTTCTTCATTTTTCGTTGCATCATATTTCGGATATTAATAATTCGTTATGTTGTATGACGACAAATTTTTCATACGATTTCTTCCAGCGAAAAACCGAAAATCCGGCTTAAATGCAATTTATTAAAAAAATAACTTTTTTAAAATTGACTAAAACATGCACTTTCACTATAATATACCAGAAAATAGTGTGTTTGCGAAAACGACGTAGAAAATTCACAATCGAAATTGAGTGGAGCAAAAAAAAAAAAGTATATTTTATATATGGAATAAGTGGAATCGTTTTAAGTTGAGCTGAGCAATAATGTCATCCTTTTTAGATGATGTGAGACCATCTGGAAAAGCGAAAAAAAATAGAACAAAAAAAAAATAAAAAAACAAAAAAAAAAAACGACGAAAGCAAAAATAAAGTAATAGCAGGCAATAGACGAAAAAATGAAGATGACATGGAGAACAGATATTAAGACATAAAATAACTGATCTCGAAAAAAGAAATTTCATTAAATTGATAAGAAAAGGAAAAGGCGCACGCGATATCCAAACATACATATATAGTACGTGAAACGAACACTCTCTTTTTCACTTCAGTATTCTCTCTATTCTGCACAAAATTTGTTATGATTTTGTTATGTATTTTTTATGCAGCAATATCCACACCGAGTCGAAGTTTTGTCATTTTATTTTTTTTTTTCTTTTTCATTCTGTGTCGAGCATCGTCGCTGAGTAGAGTTTCATTTCATAATGTTTGTCATTGTGTGTGTGTGTGTGTGTATATGTGTATGTATGTATCTTCCGCGAGATTTTGTCAGAAATGTGCGAAAATTGCTGCTCTTTGTTGTACAAAATGAAAAAGAAATTATTTGCTTCGAACGAGAGCGAATGAAATGGAGAGAAAATAAAATGCATTCGAAAACGGGGGAAAAAAAAAAACAAGAAGAATGGATAGCGAACCGTGTGTTTTTCCGTTTACATTTTTTATTTCTTGATTCCAATAAGAGCGTGGTTTATATTCAGACATCGTCCTCGAGCGTGTACAGCGTATTCCGTGTATGGATTGGTGTGTGTGTGTGTGTACGAGTTTGTATATGCTTTTGCAAATGTAATGCACGCAACATCAGGCGATATCTCGTGAATATTGCACACTGCACATTGAATTGTTAAGCGATAGAAAGATACATGATGGCAAGATGCGACCAAAGAGAAAGATAAGCCAAGCAACCATTTTTGGAAGGGAAAAGCGATGGTGGAAAAAAAAAGCGTCGTTGTCTTTTGGCGTTTAACAGAAAAACTTTGCCGAGCATTAGCACAAAAGATGATGGTGTCATATCACCGATCCGGCATTTCTGCTGTTTCACTTCTTCTTCTTCTTCTTCTTGTTTTTAGTGCCTCATCTTTTTCGTATGTGCGTGTTTTTTTTTACTCGCTTTGTTTCGCGCGAACTTTTTCGGGGGCAATATGTACAGTATACACACACAAAGTGGTGTGTGATGTGCACATATAATGCATGGGCCAACGTATGTGCCATCTTCTTCAATCAAAAAACGAAGTCACACATCATACATTAATCTAAATTTCGTTGTTACATATTATGCATTTATTTGATGTTTCTTCTTCGGTTTTTTTTTTTTTTTTTTGAGTGTGTTACTTTTCAGTCATGGCGCAGCCAAACACATTGTTGTTCATGTCACTGAAAACGCGACACAAAGTTTACCGAGAGTAAGCGGGGGTGTGAATCATAGATTGCATAGAAGAAATACAACATGTGTATCGTTTTGACTGTTCAGGACAAGGGAACATCACGGAAAAAAAAAAACACACACACACACATCTCATATGCAGAAGCAGCAACAGCAGTCTGCAAAAAAAAAAAAAAAAAAAAAAAATGAAGAAAAAAAAAAACAGAAAAACAATCTCAAGTAGGAAAAAATAACACCAGCCAAAGCATCGAAACACTAAACAAAAAGTGAATGAAAGGAAGAAAAAAAACAAATTTGAAGCATCGACATCCACCAAAATACACAGAACAACGACACCCGAATTTACTGAACGAGTATTAAAGTATCATTTTTCGCGTGTTCGTTAGCACAAAACGATGTTAAACGACATTTATGATGCTCTTTCTTTATCTCATATTCTTCGGGTGACTGCAGCATAGCATAAAACCAAACACATGGCGAATAAGTGAGTGTGTGAGTATATGTTGTGGATATATTCTCTTGTTGAATTTGCCAACAGGGATTTCAGATTTACAGAAGAAGCACTTTCGTTGAAACGAAAAATTGTGTGTATTCATCAGCCGCACGCAATATAGAATTTCATCGTCTTTCTCTTTTTCACATTTCATTTTTCTTTTTCTACTTCTATTTTCCTTTCTCTCTTATTCTCTTATTCACTCTCTTTCTCTCTCTTTCTCTCTTTCTCTCTTTCTCTCTCACTCACTCTACTCTCTCTCTCTCTCTCTCTTTCTCTCTCTCGCTCTATCTCTTTCTTAGTCTATCTCTCTCCCTCACACTCCTTTTTCTCTCTCTCTCTCTCTCACTCCCTCTATCTCTGTCATTCAAATGATACTTTCAATACTCTCTATACGCTGAATCAAGAACATGAAATCGGCACTGAATACATTTATCGCAGCACACCTATCGGAAAAAAAATTAAACTCTGTACAGTACAAAGCCATTTTCAGTTCTTGTCAACAAAATCATACCCAAATATAATGCTTATTCCACTTTCCACCAGATTTGTGACGATTTTTTTTGTCATTTGCTTATGTCTAAATACTTGTTATTGTTGTTGTTCATTTCATGGCCCTGCGCTGAATATATGCATGGCGATCACGAAATTTGCTAGCAAATTTTCCCCAAAAAGACTGAGAGAAAAAGAAAAAGTAAAAAAAGGCAAAAACGGCGAATCGCTTTTGTTTTGTTTGGCTTTGTTCGTCCGCTTTGCTCGCTTGCTTACTTGCTTGCTTGCTTGCTCGTTCGTTCGCTAGCTTGCAAAGTGCTCTCATCGTCATCGTTGTCATTTTCATCCTCGGATGATAATATTATCCCATAATTGGAATTTATTTATTTTATAGTTTGTGTGAATCAGCACAGATAAAGACGCTACAAAACTTGATACACGAAAGTGATGATGAGCAAATATTTTGTTTAAGATAATGTGAAAATTGTTACGCAAATCAAATTTTTCCCATACAACTGTACGCTGATTTTGTGCCCATCTCCACTTGAACTCACCCACTCTCTCTCTCTCTCTCTCTCTCTCTCTCTCTCTCTCTCTCTATCTATCTCTATATCCCTCACACTCTCACTCTCATCTCTTTGTTTATGTTTTGTTCTGATTTTACGTGCTTTGCTCTCCCATTTCGTGTGTGTGTGTGTGTGTGTGTGTGTAACTGTTTTTCTCTCGCCGGTCCACGGCTTGTTGATGCGCTGGTAATCTCATTTTTGCTTTTTCTAAGCTTATTTTATACATTTCCGTTTTTATATCACACTATAATTTGGTTGTCATGCTTTACATTTCATATATATATATATATATACATATTTATAAATCGAATGCATACAATCATATCGTTAACCCAAAATCAGCACATGTATATTCTCAGCGGCTCTTCCGTTCCTTTTTAAGAGTCTTAAATCATGGCATCGTCTTAAATACTTTGGCGTGTTTGGGTGTTTGTTTGCTTTTGTTTGTCATTTTTCCCTTAAGACACGTAGTGCCTGTTTGAGTAGTATGCCACGGATGAATGCAACCAACCAGCCGGAGTTTAAAACGACAACGCTATTTTACCAGCGAACCAAAGGAAGAAACAAAAAAAAAAAAAAAAAAAGAAAAAAATAATTCAAGAAGCAGCTACCACCCATACGCTAATACGTTGTGTAATCCATTTTATTAAATAGATTAGATTATCGAAAATTGTGTATGTGTGTGTTTTGTTTGCCTGATATCGTCACTCACTTCGTATTTGTGTTTTACACACGACAACAATTTTTGGCCATTGTACCAATGCAAAAGCATAGCAATTGCCTTCGCGATCATGAATTTGGATTTTCAGACAGAGATAGAGAATGAAAAAGAGTATGAGAATAAGAAAATGAAGCCTGCTATACCTAACAAGGATAATAACAATAATAAAATTAGTAATCATTATTATGATGACAATGTATTAGGTCGCATTTCTTTTAGTCTTTCTTTTTTCGCCTTTATCTCGTTATCGCTCGTTCTGCTCTCTTTATTTTTCTGCTTTTTATCTTTTGTTTTGTTTTGTTTTTTAAGTGCGTGTACACACACATGAAATAACGAGACCACGTTTTTTTTTTGTTCTTCCTCATTCTTTCTTGCTTTCATTTTTGTCTTGGGTTTTGGAGAGATTCATGTCAACAAACGATTTCCTTTAAACGCTTGTTGCATCGTTACCAGCCACTTTTCTTGCCTTTTTTTTCCAGTTTTATTATGCCTTGTTTTGCTGCAATTCTTATTTGTGAAATTGGTTTAAATTTCAGTCCATATTGACTGCTTGATTGCTGATGATGAAGCGTCCTGAATCAAAAAAAAAAAAAAAAAAAAAAAATAAAAAACTCCAACACGTCAAGAATCATGAGAGTGGAAAAAGATGAACGTGGCATAAAGTGCGCAATGAAAAAAAGCAAGAAAAAAAAATTCAAAATAAATAAAAAATAAAAATCGACAAACTGCTGGTAATAAATATTCAACGATTCAACAGATTAGTAGTAAAAAATAAAAGCAGCTGCAATCATCAAAATACAAACAGGCAAACATTTCAACATTTTGTTTTTCGATGTTGTTGTCGTTTAATTTTTTTTTTTTTTCTTTTCTTTTCTACTCTCGCTCGTCTTGGGCGTAAGCATTTTTTTTTCTTCTCTAAAAACTATTACGAAAAATTTGAGCGCCCGCCACTAACAAATTTTCAGTGTATGTTCATCAATTTGGTTGTTTAGTGTTTAAAGTTTATCATTATTGTTATATTGTTTCCCTTTTTCACACACACACACGCTTCACAAATGAATTCACCATTTCATTTGTCTCTCTCTATCTCTCTCTATCTCTCTCTCTCTTTCTCTCTCTCCCTTCCTTCTGCTCTCTCTCTCTCATTTACTCTCTCTCGCTTTCTATCTTTATATCTATCTAACCCTCTCTATCTTTCTGGGTTTGGCATTTAAGTTCATCATGTAAGAGGATAAAAAATGTATATAAATTTCGATTCGTAAAGACAACTCCCAAATAGAAATGAAAAAAAAAAAAAAAAAAAAAAAAAACAGCGACACATATCAACAACACGAAGACATATTGTAAGGGAATAAAAACTACATCGCAGCAATTTTTGTTTTAGTCGGTTTGTCATCGTCATTTTCTTCAACTGCATTGCCGTGTTTATCTATTTATGCAATACACACTCACACTCACACTCACACATATCTCGTTCGTGTTTTTTTTTTTTTTTTGTCTCATTCAGTCTTCATGTGATCGGTGTCAAAACATTCAACTGATTTTCTCTTGTTCATTTTTATTTGAGTCGGTTTGGTGTGTTTATATCCATTATGCATTTATACACAATTTGACTACATTTTTGGCTTTCATCTCGAATTTATTTTTATTTGGAAATTTTTTATTCACTCTAAGAACATAAGAATTTGTTGCTTTCTTCATCATCATCATCATCATCATCATCATCATCTTCTTCTTCTTATTTTGTCTCATGTCGTTGTTGACTTTATGTATGGTTTTGTGAACAAAACTGTTTTTGGTTGTGTCTTTTTTCATGTCAGTTACACAAGGCCTCAAGAACTATGATGTTTCATTGGAAATTTACATGCAAACAAACTCAAATGAAGAGAAAAAAAAAAATAAATACAACTATTTCGATATTCAAGGCTCTACTGTGAATTAGATTCGGTTTCACATGATTTTGTTTTACTCGATTTATTCGAAAAAAAAAAAGAAACAAAAATGAAAAAAAAACATTTCAACTTCATCGATATACACTGTCTGCTTGCCTTTTCTGGAGAGAAAGAAAAAATAAACCCAAAAAAGAAATAACAACAACAACAACAGAGAAAAACAAAATTGAATGCACAAAATGTGCGCTTGTTTAGTGCTCTAGCATTTCGGAAGTGACGGACGACGATTTTTTTTTTTCTTTCTTTTTTTGAAAATGTGTTACATTTTTGTTAACTAAGTGCGTGCGACCGACATTTGTACACCCGCCTCGTTTGTATATATCTTGTACACATCGGTGATAATTTATCACTTTTTCGCCGCTTGTCGTCTCTATGTATATTCACCGTTGTTTCGTTGCTTTCATTTATAAATATAAATATATATAGATCGGCCAGTTTGTCAAACGATTCGTAATCACTTGTCAATAGATTATTCCTTATTATTATGTGTTCGTCTTTTGATGTTTTACGCTCTTGAAAAATCCCTCATTTTTATTCTGTTTCAGTGTTGTATTTTGTTTTTTTATGTGTTTTTCTATTCTTTCTGTCTTGTTCTCTTGCTCTCTTTCTCTCTCTTGCTCTCTCTCTCTCTCACTCTCTCTCTCTCTCTCTCTCTCTCTCTCTCTTGCTCTCTCTCTCTCTCTCTTGTTCTCTCTTTTACTTTTGTGAATATTTATTTGGTGCATAAAACAACGCGCGTTCACTACAAAGAGGCCATCATTAATAGATAAACTCGCAAATTCACACTAATTATGATTTTTTTTTTGGCCTTTGATGTTCGGCTAATGCCTTTCATTTACATTTGATCCCAAAATACGGTAGTCCAGCTTTTGTTAATTAGCTGATTTAGTTTTGATCTTAGTCGGTGATTTATTCCAATGAATCGGTGTGTTCTTGCTTTATTGGTGTGTGTATTCTTTTTTTTATTTTGTCATCATCTTTCGGGTGACATCTGAGAAAGTAGACAAATTGTGGAACATAAAAAAAAAGAAATACACACTGAGATAATAGAGAAAACAGACGGAAAGGAAGAAAAAAATGCAGAAAAAAAAGGGAAAATAAATCTTATGTTTTTTCATAATGAAAATGTATATGTTTACCGCGCGCAAAAACGATGAGTGTGATGCTATGTTAT
>JAQOWM010000438.1:1897500-1925000 GCA_029041755.1 Resseliella maxima
TTTTTTTTTGCTCTCCATTGATATGTGTTCCATATGCGATAAGGAATGGCACATATGCAGCAATAATTTTTTAGTCGGATACAATCAAACGTCGAAATTGACAAACATTCGCGTATTTTTTTTGTTCCCCAATTTACACTTGAAAATACCAAAAAGAACAAACCACCATTCAATTTGATTGATTTGGTTTTGCATGTCATAAATGGTTTTTTTTTTTTTGTTGGCCGAATGCATTTGACAGTATACACAACACTTCAACTATCTAGCTTCGACATGTGTGCATTAGTTGGATTTTATTTGCGTCTATGCATATGATGCTCAATTGTTGGAATTGCAAACTATTTTTTTTGTTTTTTTTGTGGTGATGGTGGTGGTGGTTGTTGCTCATTCTATTCCGCGATTCACCGTCAATCAAAATAATACGATGATAAAGGTTCGCACAAGTTGATCGCTTTTGTTTCCACATTTTTATTAGGTTTTTGTTTTGTTTGATTTTTATTATGTTTTATGAAATTATATTCGATGTCCAATTCAAGTTTTTTTTCCCCCTCAATTTTTAACAAAACAAAGAGAAATAGATAAAAACACGAAAAAATGATTAAAAAAAAACCTTGTAAAAATGCCACATTTTTTTTCCACATCATTTTGTTCATATAATTGGGAAAAAAAAACATCAACATACAAAAAACGAATGAAATAAAAAGAAAAAAAAAACAAGTCAATATGGTAAATAATTCTAAATAAATTTCTATTCTCAAAATGACTATGTAATCAAGTCACAATATCTCTCATGTTAACCAGGTTCTGTTACAGAGAATGTTTTGAAAAGAACACCAAACAAAGATAATGACTTTGAATGATAATGTTCAAGTGTATCAACCAGATAATTATACAATTCCCTGAATAACTACTGTCACAGTGCTCACTGTACAGTTGTATAATTTGGAATGCTTTGACGATTTTACGAGGTTCCATTCTTTTAACAGATTAGTCGATGTTTTTTTTTTTTTTTTTTTTTTTTGTCAGCAGTTCCCGTTCGAATTGTCAGTAAAACAGAAGTCAATTTTAATCACAATTGACTATTATCTAATGATTGACTGATCTACTTGCATTCCAAATTAGATGTTTGTTTAATTTTAATGAAATTTGTCTCTTTATTTGTTCACAGTTATCTGATCTTTATACAGAACTGTACATTATTTGTTATCTATAGTTGATTAGTTAGTCAGTTATTGTGGCGTATTGATTTACATTTACTGAAAATGGTTTAGAGAAAATGGTTTAGAGAAAATGCTTTACAGAAAATGCTTCACAATTGCTTAGCATAATTTGAGAAAAACATTTATGAAATGTGCAAAACTGCACTTTTTGTGGTGCAGATCGGAAATTCAAATTTCGTAATTTTTTCTTCAATTGTATTCTGTGGTAAGGCCTTCAGAATTTTTGTTCATTTCAAGCAAATCCTCATTCCATTTGGATACAAAGTTCTTCAAGTAGAATATGAATGAAAAACCAAAAAAAAAAAAAAAATTGTAAAAAGTCAGTATAAATCCAACTGGAAATCGACAATAGAATCAAAAGTTCAAGGTCAAAAGCTTTTCAGTATTTTGCTAAAGTATTTCTTCTGTACTTAACGCGCAAATATGTAAGACTTAAAAATGGTTCAAACCCCATACATACCGGTTGAAATATGTGATATTTTAGCGAAGTCAACTATCATCGTACTTAATCCAAACATTTCAACCATATTCAATCATATCAAAAATTCAATACTTAATACTTGTTGTACTTCTGTCCATTTTAAAATGAAACACTTCAATGTTTGTGATTTGCTACAGTTTCTTTTTGTAAGTTTTATTGTTTTTCTCTCATGTTTTTTGTTTTTTTTTTTTTTTGTTTTTTTTTTTTTAAATATCTCATAATCATCAATAAAATAAATTTTTTCTTCATGTTTCACTTCGTATCGAATGTGAATAACGAAATTGCAAAATAAAATGCTTGTCAAATTATAGTCATACAGGCTTCATTTCATTCTTTCATTTGAGAAACATTCAATTGGAACGGAATGTACTTTTTTCTTTCATTTTCATTTTTTTGTATTTTCCTTACTTCTTTATGCGAATAATTGAGATTGATTCTCGAAAAAAAAAGAAAAGAAAAAAAAAAAATGATGACACAAACACGAAATGAATCGAATTGAATTGAATTTAAGAATTTTAAATAATATTTGATAAGCGTTTTCATTTCTCTACGTGCCATTTGTTTTCGTTTATCAATTCAATTATCTTCTTCTGCTTTTCTTTGTTCGATCCTATTGAAATTTAGTAGTTTTTTTTTTAATGGAAATTTATAGTTCGATTCATTTCCACACAAAATATTTTTGGTTTTCATTTCTACCGATTTTCATCATTTTATATCTTGTTCACTCCAATTAACATATTACGAACAATACACATAAATATTTTTTTTGTTTTTATCAATTGGAGTGTGTTCTGTGGTTTCAGTTTTTCTTTGGGAAATTTGCGATTTTTCAATCGTTCGATTTTTGCTGCAAAAATTAGTTTTAATTGCATTTTTATAATATTTAGTTGTGTGAGTGAGAATATAATATATGTTTTTTTTTGTTTTTGTTTTTTTTTTTTTGGATTTCATTTAGGTAGTTTTTATACGCATTCGGTGTGTTTGCATTTTTATACAAATAATCATTTGCAAATATCATTCAAAATGCAATTCCATTTTTTTCTTTTCTTTTCTTTTCTTTTCATTGAATTAAAATATGTCTTTGTAAGGGTTCTACTTATTAGACTTTTTTTAACGGATGTTGTAAAAGACGCTGCTTTGAACTGTGAGCTCGAGAAGCTTTGAAAAACCAGTTTCTAAGAGCAGATTCAAGAAATAAATTCGAGAAACCGATCCAAAAGGTAGTTCCGTGAAGCAAATTCAAAAAGAATCTCCAAATACTGAATTAATATGTTCTGATATCTATTTTGAACGCCGCGAACAATTGCAATGCAGTTTTGAACGCCACGAAACGTTGCAATCTAGTTTTGAACACCATGAACCGTTGCAATGCAGTTTTGAACACCATGAACCGTTGCAATGCAGTTTTGAATGCCATGAATCATTTCAGTGCAGTTTTGAACACCATAACCTGTTGCACAGTGTAAAACGTTGAACTTGCACTATTGCTTGTTCCTCAAGTCCAGAGCAATATCTTATACAACAATCGCTAAAAAAAAAGTCTACTACATATCAATAACCCTATCTCATTTATCGCTTATACGCTACACTAATATGTATCTCTGTTCTGAGAGGAACAAAACATTCTTTCCATTTCTCTTCGATTTTATCATTAAATATAAAATGAAAACAAAACGAAAATGTAGGAACATCTACGAATTCAATTGACACATATTTAACATTTTGTTTGATTGAAAAATGAAGAGATTTATAATTACATACTGAAATCAGTTTAGATGGAAAATCGAATTTTTGAGGATTGAAAATAAGAAAAAATTAAATTCGCCTTTTGTTATATTTTTCGTGCTTGTGTGATAAAAATTTCTTGATTTAGTGTGACTGAAAAATTATTATTTTTTTTTTTTTTTTTTTGGTGAAATATAGAAATGTAAATTGTTTTTAAATTTCGTGTAACATTTGAACAATGAAAATTTGCTATTTGAAATAGAACACTTAAAAAATTGTGATATTGATTTGAAGGAAATAATATTGTTAAGATTTTCATTTATTTGAATGGTTTTTGTGCCTGAATTCTCTGTTGTGCTTATCTTGAATAATTATTATATGTTTTTTTTTTTTTTTTTTTTTTTTGTTGTTGTGTTCGTTTTATTTTGTTCTGTTCGTTTACAATATTACACTGTATGGTAATAATCAAAACACTGTACACATAATTTAATTTATGTTTTAATTTGCATGATCAAGATTAATATAGACTAAATATCATTCATCGGATGCTAATTTGCAATGCCGCAATTAAAAATTTTTCCATTTAAATCGATTTAAAAGGGACCATCGATTTGAAAATGTGTGCAATGTGTATGTTTTTTTCTTTTTTTATTTCATTCCATTTCATATACCAACAGTCATTTGTCAAAAATTCACATTCGTTTTGTTATTTTTTCGATTTTGCGGTTTCGTTCTTTTCGAAAAGAAAATGCATTCTTTCGTTTTTGAAATGATTAAGTTTTCTATTTTATATAGAAAATAAAAATCATTCGATGCATTTTGATAAGTCTTGAAAAAAAAAGAATTTTTTTTTTTTTTTGACTAAAATGAGTTATTTTCATCCATTGACTGTTGGATTTTTCAATAAATCGATTTTCCACAACAATTTTACATCTATTTGTGATTTGTATTTTATACATAATCCATGACATTCATTATGTAATGATTTCATTCATTTTAATGTGCCTAATTTTACAATTACATTTATCTATGTCATATTCAATTCGCTTAAATTTCAATGTATGCACTTAATTCACGGGTAATTTTGCCGTGTAATTATTATGGTTTTTTTCTTTCTTTTCCTATATATTTTTATGTTTGAGTGAGTGAGTGAGTGATTGAGTGAGTGAGTGTAAGTGAATGTATGAGTGTTTGTTGCTTAAGGCCCATGTTCTTAGCATTTTTTTTTTCCTTTTTTTTCCTTTCCTTTTCTTTCCTTTCCTTTTCTTTTCTTTTCTTTTCTTTTCTCTTTTTTTCTCTTTCCTTTTCTTATCTTTTCTTTTCTTTTTTTTTTTCTTTTCTTTTCTTTAGTAAAGAATCTTTACTAAATAACATTTCTCCATTCAATCGATCCAGTTGCAACGCATTAGAACATTATGGATTGTGCCTGGATTGATAATATTTTATAAATATTTCAAATGTTTCTTATTTTAATATGTTTCATTTGCAATGCGACAGAGATTTTAACTAAAACTAATCATTTATTTTAATTTCAAATCAATTAAAATGTCAAAAACTGGTGTTTTCGAATGAATTTTTAATGACAAAAATGTTTCTATGTAAATTGTCTAATGGTTTATTGCCCATTGACATTAATTATACTTTATAAATCATTTAAGAAAATTATAATGAATTAAGTATGCTATTTATGAAACTTTCAATTTGCAAACAATAGAAATGAATTGGATCAAAAATTTGAGAATTTAAAAAACAAACTTTTTAATTTTGTTTTTTGTTAATTTTGGAAATATTTTGCTTTTTGAATATTTCTAAGAAATGATTTTTCATTCATTTTGTGCATTTCTGGCGCCAATAATAATGAAACACAATTATGATTGGCAAAACAATTTGAGTTGAATGGAACTTAAACAAAAAAAACTAGATAATAACGAGGCTTAAGAGAACAAATTGGAATCAATTGAAAATGCTTATTGTATCGACAGCTTGTAATGGTATGAATCGGATATGAGATTTTTTTTTTTATTAAATGAATGACAAATGAGAACAAATTTAAAAAAACAACAACAATTTGAAAATTAAAAACGGGCAAAAACAATTGCACTAAATATTTCATGATTATAATGAGTGTGTTACATTTGTGTATTTGATGGCCATTTCTAAAAACAAATCAGTTCCCATGTATTTATTGAGTAAATAAAATGATTTGTCAGATACTTAGAAATTCATTTGACTTTTGTTTTTTTTTTTTCACTATAAAAGGATCACAGATTGAACGTTTATTGTTTTCTCCGTCGCAAAATTTTTTCCATTTTTTTTTTTTTTTTCTTTTCCATCGTGTAATTTTTATTTTATTTTCATTTTCGATATAAATTATATTAGTTAAACATCGATGTTGTTTAGTCTTCTAGGTTCGTAATCTGGTCATAATTACTAACTGTTTGTATGTGTATGTCTGTATGTATTGTTGTGTTATTCATTTATATATGCCTTGATACAGTAAAGCACACATTTCATTCTATTATTAATATCTCTACACATTCTTTGTATATGCGGTGTTATTGTTTGTTCAAAATGTAAAATTGTATTTTAATGAGTGTGATTCATCTTATATGTTTTTGTGATAGATCAGAAATGCAGGTCCATAAAATATATTTTAACTGTTTGATGATAATCACTGATTTTTTTTTTTTTTTTTTTTTTCTTTTTGTCTTATGTTAACATTGAATTTTTGCACAACAAATTCCAAAAATGTGCAAATAATTAAATATTTTGAGCACATTTTATTATTTTGCATTTTTATCATATCATGTTTATTAGATAAAATTAAAGGAATTGTGAACAACAATGATTTTTTTTTTTTCATCATGTTTTTCATTTCTTTTTCTGTTTTATATTCTTTTCCCCCTTTTTTTCTCTGCAATTAATTTTCAGTAATGAATTCATTTTGAAATGGTGCATTGTTTATTCCATTTAATAATGCCAATTCAATACAATCGAATATTGTAGATTTGGATAAAATTGCTATACATTTAATTATGTTGAATGGCATTACAATGGATATGCGCGTTTCCGCACAATATGTAATCAACAATATCGAATACAGGGGGAGGAGATGAGGGAAGAAAGGGAGAAGAGAGGGGGAAGAGTAGGGGAAGAAAAGGGAAAGAGAGGGGGAAAGAGGAAGAAAGAGGAAGAAAGGGGGAAAGAGAGGGAAAGAGGTAGAAAGGGGGGAAAGAGAGGGAAAGAGGTAGAAAAGGGGGAAAGAGAGGGAAAGAGGGGGAAAGAGATAGAAAGAGGGGAAAGAGGTAGAAAGGGGGAAAAGAGAGGGAAAGAGGTAGAATGGGGGAAAAGAGAGGGAAAGAGGTGGAAGAGAGGGAGAAAGAGGGGGAAACCGGGAGAAAGGGAGGGAAAGAGAGGGAAAGAGGTGGAAGAGGGGGAAAAGAGGGAGGAAAACAGCGGGAAAAGAGGGATAAGAGAGGCTGAAGAGAGGGGGGTAGAAAGGAGGGCACCATATAACACGGGCACTTATTTGGTTCAGTTAAATGGCCAACGAGGCGAATATGTGATTATATCAACACCAAGAAAATTGTACATCCACAGTACAATGAATAAACAACTGAGCTTATTTGCAATTATTACCGATAACATTCCATTCTCATCGTCATCGTCTAATCGATTCGTTAATGACTTATATTGATTACAATTCTCTATGCTCATTACATAACTACTGTTATAACTATACATATTATTATTATTATTCGTATTTGTATTTCTACTGTTAAAACAATGATTATTATCGATTCGGTATGAATTTGAATAGAGATTCTTAAAAATATTTATTGACGTCGATGATGCAGAACTGACTGCATTCGGTACTGGCGTCGGCGGCCCTAGACGATTATTTAGCCGGGATATTTGCGATGACCATCGGACCGTGTAAGCGGGTGGCGTTCGTGTCATTGCTTGAATACTGTTTAAATAATCAAGTTTTTGAGGGAGAAAAAGATAAAAAGAGAAAAATTGGAGAGTGAGGGTGAGAGAAAAAGAGAGAGAGAGAGAGAAAGAATGAAAGGAGTGAATAAAACAGTCAATTGAACATTTCGATTTATACAAAATTAACTGCAAAAAGAAAAACAACAACATGTATTCCTACCGAACAACAACCGTGCTAAATTTCCATGGCATTGTAAATACTTTGTGTTTGTCACGTGGACAAAACAAATGAATCTGAGGGCCAGCATGATGTAAACTTTCTTCAGCTGCTGAAAATTCGTGAATTGAAATATTCCAAGCGGAACATGATCGACTTTGCTCCGATAGAATCTAATTTCAAAAAGACACATACAGATGCACAGGAACAGCAACAGCGTCAATACATACGCCATACGATGATGATAAAACATGAATACAAATGAAAAAAAAAAAAAATAAAAGAAGAGAAGAATAAAATGTAATCAATGCGGAAGAGACTTAAAATACTTTTTGAAAACTTTAAGCTTTTTCCAGCTTTGATTTCACTTACCTCAATGAATAATTGACGATCAACTTTTGAATCGAGAATCCAAGTGCATTGCTGATGGTAAAATGAGTTCAACGAAAATACCGTCGACGAATTGTTCGAAAACTTTATGGACGACAGTTCACCTAAGCGACAGAAGTACAGAAGTGAAAAAGAAAGCAAAAAAAACGAAAAAACAAACCAAATGAACAAAAAAATAACGATTTTTCATACACGGTGAAAAGACACGTTTTTTTTTTTCAAGAAAAATGAAAAAAAAGAAGAAAGGAAAAAGTGAAAAATTTGGGATCTATTTCAATGTACTTCAAGAAGACAATATTTTTGGTTGAAAAGAGATTTTCCTGTTCTTTTAGTTTGTCACTTCAAATTTCACGCTATTTTAAGCTTACCTGAATGCGTTGTAAATGTTTTGCTACCGCAAAGTGCATCATTGTTAAAGCTATACGATGATTTAAATGAAAATCCTTTCGTACTCCATGAGTAGTGTGGTATTGAATAAACCAATTTCAATGATGACCATGTTCGTATCGTTACTGGTAACCATTCTGAATGAAATGCACCACAAAAACAATTCACCGATTGACCATCTTCCGATATCATTGTTAAATGATCCACTTGATCCAATGGATACATATTTGTCAAGCATTGACAACCAGCATCACCGCATACAGTCTCACAATGCGGTTCAGTTGCCAAGCGTTCCAATGAATCAATCTACATTTACAATTATGATTGAATAAAATTGAAATGGAAATTGAAAACAAAACATTACATTAGACAATTTTCAATTCAATTTTTATTGCATCAAATGAGATTTTAACAGATCTCTATCTTTCTGTCTTCTCTCTCTCTCTCTCGCTCTCTCTCTCTCTCTCTCTCTCTCTCTATCTCTTTCTCTTTCTCCTTCTCTCTTTCTCTCTTTTTCTCTCTCGCTCTCTCTCTTTTTCTTTTTTACTCGCTCTCTCTATCTCAAATGAGATGAACTCAACTTTGGTTTCTTCAAATAATCAATATCAATCTGAATTGATGTTCAACATCTAACTCTAAAACATGAAACTAACTCGATAAATGATTGAAAAAAAAAAACATTTTCGATAAATACTTTCAAATAAAATGAAGTTACTGTGTTAGAACTTGCGATGAGAATAATATGTAAATTCATCAATTAAATTTGTTGACAATTTGAGATGTCAAGAAAAAAAAAAAAAAGAATTGTCCATAAAAATAGCAAATAAAATTGTCGAAGAATCGTTTACGAAAATTTCATCAAAAATCATTCATTTAACCTCAGTTCATTTAAGGTCTGATAAGTCAATTAGTTCCAACCGATAATTTCTTGAATTACCCGATCAATAAAAATGTGTTAGTTTGACAATGTTAAATGTATCGTCTACACCACATATTGATTCTTTAAAATACACACATGCATTGCTCATGCTGTAAAATTCGAGTACGCCCCAATTCTGAACTGAATTATTCAGTGATAATGTTTGACCATTTCAGTGATAGAATTTCACTTGATGGTTGAAAATTCATTCGATGATACAAAGCATATCGACAAAATACGATGATGCTTAACAAAACGACTAACAAAATCAGTTGTCATTCCATTAAGCACATATCACTTAAAATTGGATTTGAAAAGCTTTTGCAAACTGTAAATTTGATTACTTCAAAGCGAACATCTAATACCAATGGAATATTTTCCCACATATCAGATAAAAAGCGAGAAATAGAGAGCGAGAGAGAGAGAGAGAGAGAGAGAGAGAGAGAGAGAGAGAGAGAGAGAGAGAGAGAGAGAGGGAGAGAGAGATTGAGCGAGAAATGCAAATGTTTTTGAAAAGTTTCTTGAAATTTCTTGACTATGTTTGATTTGATTCAGAAATGCAAAACTTTTCATCACAAAATTTCATTACAAATCGATAAAAGAGAAATCGAAAAGCGAAAAGTAATAAATACAAAAATAAAAAAACAAACTGAGAAAAATCAAAATCCTTACCGAAACTGTAACGCTCTGATTAGCAGCTGGCACAAAGTTATGTGTACAAGTGAGTACACCTTCAACATTCCAAAATAGATGTTCGGTGCCAGGTCCATTTATTGCACCAAATGCCGGGCTGCTCATTCCATAATGATCTGTATCGCACAATGATGATGGTTGTAATGTTCCACTTTGCTCTTCTGAATACACAATAAAAGAGAAGAAACAAAAGAAAAAAAAAATTCATTTTATGACTCTCTCTCTCTCTCTCTTTCTCTCTATCTAGAGAATTCAGGTGAAATAATTATGTCTTTTGTGTGTTTTTATTAAATTAACCATACAATGTTAAAATGTTATTTTTTTCTACTTTTGCACTCATAATTATTTCAAAGAGTAAAATAATGCAAATAATACTAACCATCATGAAACATATAAGCACCATCAATATATTCATCATTGTGATCATAATTACCAGATGATGTACCAGTTGAATGGAATCGTCTTAATGCAATCATAATTTGTGAACCAGTTGAAACAAATGTTTGTGGTGTTATAAAATTACCGCTTGCATCGCGTGCTTGTCTTAAAATTGGTGAGCACATTTTATGTAATGATTTCTTTTGTGTATTTCCAGTTGATGATATTGATTCAAGTGAACCGTCAATAATTTCAATAACTGATCGACATGATTGTGCTTTTAATTGATAATTAAACAATGAAATGTGCACAACATCGGTTGATTTGCCTTTGAAAATTAATCGACAATTTGTATGAAATGGTCGTCCGCGCGTATCAAAATGACCTGAACGTCCATTTGCTTCGATAATAATTTTATCGCATGGTGAAAATTTTGGTGGTGCTGGTGTCCAATCAACTTCAGTCATTGCTGGTGGCGGTTGTGCTGGTGGTGCTGGTGGTGCCGGTGGTGCCGCTGCCGCTGCCGCTGCAGCGGCTGCTGCTGCTGCTGCCGCCGCGTGTCTATGATGATTTCCACTGTGATTACGTGTTGGTGCAATGGTTTGCGGCATCACAGTTACCGATTGCCCTTCAATAAATTCCAAATTGGCGGCAAATCCATTGTAATCAAATGGCGGCACTTGATAGCCAGCATTGAATTCAAGCAATAAATTTGGTCCTTGAAATACCAATTCCTGTTTTTTTGAACCACAAACCGTTGCCAATTTCTTATCATTCGGCACCGAGCCATCGTATAATGCAATAAAATGCGTATCACAATGCCTATGTTTGTATATATATGAAAATGCAAAACAATCAAATAGTTATATTGAGTGGAAATGTCAAAAAGAAAATTAATGACAAATGTGATTTGAATAAATTAAATTGTGTCATTTCGTGTTGTGCGTATAGCGCAATTTTCATTTGTTTGATGAATTCTTCCGACTCAGTTCTACTATTTCTTCTTCTTCTTCTTCTTTTTTTCATTCACGTCGGTTTTTGCCCATTTCATTTGTATTTATCTGTGTTTGCGTTTGTGTCTGTGTGTGTATGTGTGTGTGTTGTGTGTGCTTTCGTGATTTGAAAATTGCCGAAAGCTAATTTCACTGAAAACATGAATTTAGTTTTCGGTCACCGTTTTATTTAGCAAATACCATTGAATTTTTCAATGGAAAAGAAAATAGATGATGAAAATGCAAGTATGTGAAATGGAATGTAATTTTGATAGACGATGATGGTGTACAGATTCTATACTACAATGTAAAACATTGAAAAACATGCGAAATTAAATCAAATGACACAATGATATCTATAGTAAAATGATTGTTTATGTATATATCTCTATGTCTTTATATTTCTATATATATTGAAAACTCACCCTTCGGGCAATAGCAGCGATGTAAATGTAATTTTTACGCGTGTATGAGCCGATGAAGTGGCAATAAGGTATCGACAAATGATATTCGGTGGATAGATACCAGGGAAGCCCGGACTTGCGATAGCACACGAATTATCCTGACATGCATAATCATTGTACGTCCAATCACATTCGGTTGATGTAACACGTGTTCCACCTATTTGTGTTGTTGTTGATGATGATGGATTTTGTTGTAGTTTTTGTTTCATTTTCATTTTTTTTTTTGTTTTTTTTTTTTTTGTTTTTTTTTTTTGTTTTTCGTTTTTTGTTTTTGTAAGTAGAAAAACGACACATTTGCTCAGTTAGCATATTCTTATTTTTTTTTTTTTTTTCATTTCGTTTTCTATCTATTTTCTCTTTTCATTTTACTTTTTATTTATTCAAAGCTTGACTCCCTTTGGCTACTAAATATTCGGTTTTTTTTTATCCGGAAACGCTTTCAAACCAATAAAACTAAAACCGAGATTAAATTTCATGTGAAATCTGGATTTAGATGATTCATCACTTAGTTTTCCATGGTTTTTTTTGTTCTTCTTTTTCTTTTTTCTTTTCTACATTCTCTCTATGGGTTTTTTTCTTCTCTGTTGTTTGGATTATTTCATTTTCATGAATGCCGACGAATTTGTTTTTTCTACTCTCGTCTTCATTTTACCAGCAAAAGGATTTTCCGATGACGTGAAAGGAAAATCAAATGCATACACAGAGTGAGAAAATGAAGAAGAAGAAGAAGAAGAAGAAAAACATCTGAATACAAATTTAATATGAAATTGCCTCCAGTTTTCATGTATGTTGAGCTCGTTCGTTATTTTCTTCACTCTCACTCACTTTTTCTCTTCGAACTTTAAGTTGTTTTGCATTCACACAAAGAATAGAGAGTGGTGAAAGTGAAGAAAAAAAAAAAAAAAGTTAAATTCGAATTTATTACATCTTTTCAACATCCAATCATTGTATATCCGGATGTGAAAAGCTTAAACGAAACACAGCAGCCAAACGATAGTCTAAAGTTTTACTTCGAATGAATGAAAAGAAGAAAAAAAAAATCCAACGAAAGAAATAGAAATAAGAAAATAGATATGCAAAGAAATGAAAAGAAAAGAAAAAAAAGTAAAGAATGCCATCAAGTTACCTTTCGGATGGAAGCCCACCAATGGATTGCTTAATGCTGTGAAACTGAAATAGGCCAAGAATTGTGAACGACTCGTCTGCTCAGTGATGCTATCAATCAGAATTACAATTCGCAACACAATCAACGTTTGCAACATTTCGATGGCACAAGTATATTGCAACGAAGAAAAATTACCATGAAATGAGACAGAAATCAAGAAAAAGAGAAACAGAGAGACAGACAAAGCGAGACAGAGAGAGAGAGAAAGAAGTCAAGAAATGAAAGAAAGAAACATTTCAAAACAAGAATATTAGTCAAATGTCATTGATAACAGTAAATGTGAAAATGAGGAATGGAATGAACGAAAAAAAAAAAAAAAAAAAAAAAATACTAAACAAGACACGCACACGCAAACGCACACACAAATTCAGAGTCATTCTGTCAATCCAGTGTGAACGAGGCAGTGTTGTGTCATTGATAAATTACATTTAAACACAGAGAATTGAATGGATGGAGGGGTGAGGAGTGGAGGTGAGAGAATGGTAGATGATTGGTTTTTTTCTTTTTTTTTTTTGGAGGAAGGATGGGGGAGTTTTGGGGGAATAAGTTGGCTGCTTGGTGTAGGCGACTAAAAGCCAAATCAAACCTACTTAAATATCAACGTTGTTGCTCCTTCGTCCGAAAATAAAACGGCTGGCGGCGCATAACGTTCATTTACACCGCACAATTCAGCACTGGGTGAACTCAATGAATCAATATCAACCGATCGTTGCAACAAATTGTTATCCATACCAAAACGTAATGATCCACCAACGCATTGTTTTCCATTAAAACGTCCCGTTTCAACTAAACGATATACTTGCAATTCAACTCGTTGCCCGGGGGCTGGTCGTAGCAAATATTTACACACTGTTGGTCCTTGAACGGTTGGTGATTTAATTTGACCAAATGCACAGCCAGATGTATTTTGTAATGCACGTGAGTCAATCGTTATGTTACACACTTGAAATGGAAAAGAAGAAAATGAAAAAAAAAAAAAAAAATGGAAAATTAGAAATTGAAATAAAATGAGATGAAAACGAAAAAAGCATTGTGGCAATGCAAAAGACAAAAAAAAAGAGATAAAATGAATTCCTAAATCGATTTATTTGAATTACATGGTTTAGTCGATCAATTCGCATTTATTTCTGTCTCACGCTCCTTTTCTCTCTCTCTCTCTCTCCCTCCCTTTCTCTCTCTTTCTTTCTTTCTCTTTCTCATTCTGCTTGAAAAGGGACAGAGAATGAGAGCGAGAACAAGAATGAGAACGAGAACGAGAGTGAGAGCGTGACCGAGAGTGAGAGAGAAAAGAATGAGATAGGAAGAAAAATACAGCGAGAAAATCAATCAATAAATTTACATACAGAGATTAATGGCACTTACTATTGACACAGTATTGTTCTAAGCCGCACTGTCCGCATCTTGCTGGTTGATTGGAACCACACTGGCATCCTCCTTTAACACAGCAGGCGCAGTTGTGGCTGGCCGTCATCGATGCAGGTGAATGGTGTGAGGACGCATTTACTGCATTCACATCAATGTGTGACGCGTTGGTCACCATCATTCCACTATTAAATGCATTATTCTCCCATTCGCAAGTACAACCGCTCGTCTTCTTTGTCCATAAATCAACTTGACCTATAATGGAAAAGAACAAAATCGACATCAACATAAATCCTTGTTGTATCAGTTTCCGTTTAAACTAAAAGGCAAACAAGAGTGACAGAGATGAAGATAAGGAGAGAAATAGATGAATAGAGAGAAAGACACGAACATACACACAGAAAGAACGAGAAAGAGAGAGAGAGAGATAGAGACAAAGAGTGAGAGTGAGAGTGAGAGAGAGAGAAAAAGAGAGAGAGAGAAAGAAAGAGACAAAGAGGGAGAGAGAGACGAACACACACACAGAATGAACAAGAGAGAGAGAGAGAGAGAGAGAGAGAGAGAGAGAGAACGAAAGAGACAGAGAGAGAAAGAGAGAGCGAGAGAGGGAAAGAGAAAGAGTGAGAGAGAGAGAGAGAGAGAGAGAGAGAGAAAGAAAGAGACAAAGAGTGATAGAGAGAGAGAGAGAGCGAGAGCGAGAGCGAGAGAGAGATTAAGAGAGATTAAGAGAGAAAGCGAATCAAATGAAACAGAACAAGAACGTGCAAGAAAATGAAAATACGAAAAGATTTTCAAAATTAATTAAAAAATAATTTCGAGATGGAAACGCATGCAATGTCAATTTCCATTTGAAAAGCATATGCATGTTGTAAAATAAACCGATGTAGCGATAAACAGTAAATGATACATGTAATTACGTCACATTACATGTATTGTTCAAGAGAATGGGAGCGTTTGCCCCATTTGATTTATTGCCATTTTGGAAAGCAAATGCTTTCATACATCAACGGGAACAAAAACAACAAAAACAAAAAAGAAATGAAAAGAAAACTACAAGAACAACAACAGTAAGAGCAAAAGCAGGAAGAGGAAGAAGAAGAATAAAACGTCCGACCATTTCAAGACGATTGTTGCGCAAATGTTTCAGGCAATGAGCAAATAAGTGATTCAAAATGTTGTATGAATAGTAGCAGCAGGAATAGCAATGGCACGGAAATTGCATTGTCAAGTTGAATTCGATTTGGATGAAGAAAGAAGATATTATCGTGAACGCTTCAATTAACAAAAATGTGACTGTTGATGTTTCTGTTTCTGTTTTTGGTTTAACATGGAAAATGGGAATTTTGATGTTTGATATTGAGAGAGAGAGAGAGAGAGAGACAATGAAAAAGAGAGATCAATTTTTGGGCTTTTTAGTGACGGTGACAAACACAATTTTTGACACAATTCCATCTGGCAATTTGGTGTACACAATTCTCACATTCATCGATGCCAGTTTATTCAATCTCGCTTACTCGGCAACTTCGATTTTACTAATGCTACTGCTATTGTTACTACCTTGTATTTGTTGTTGATGTAACCATACCACTGATTTAACTGTCTATTTTCGTTTATTATTGCGAAAATTTTGCAAAGCCAGGTGCACATTTAACCATTTCATATAGTGTGAATATCGACTGAATAATAGAGCTTTATTTCAAAATGCAAACATTGAAACTAGCAAATTTGGTCGTTTGTAGCACCTCATTTTATATATTGTATTTATTAGTATTGTACATTGTACATATTTACACATATTCATACACAATATGTATATAGTTAAATTTAGTTTAGTTTAGAATAGTAATACAATGTTTTTGGGGCCAGTAAATACAAACTTATTGATGTGAAAGGCATGTATGCATTACATCGCATCACATCGCATCGCATAACATCGCTAAGATAGTCATATAATATTGATCTGGTTAGCTGGGCTACAATAAAAATTTATGTTCAGAATATGTTTATATCTTGTTAAGCAAATAAATAGACAAGAGAATCATGAGTAAAACTTGGATGTGCTTATTAAAATGGAAGAGAATATGGAGAAATGATACCTGCTTACATATTCTATCGGCGATATGACTATTTTAAGAAAAGTTGAGCAAGAAAGAGAGAAAGAGCGAGAGCGAGAGAATGAGAAAGAGAAAGAGCGAGAGCGAGAGCAATGAGCAAAGAGAAAGAGCGAGAGAGAAAGCGACAGAAAGAGCGAGAGTGAGAGCAAGAGCGAGAGAAAAAGCGACAGAAAGAGCGAGAGTGAGAGCGAGAGCGAGAGAAAAAGCGACAGAAAGAGCGAAAGCGAGAGTGAGAGCGATAGCGAGAGCGAGAGTGAGGGAAAGAGAAAGAGCGAGAGCGAAAGAAAGAACAAGAGCGAAAGAAAGAGCGAGTGTGAGAGAAAGAGCGAGTGAAAGAGAAAGAGCAAGAGAAAGAGTAATAGTGACTGAACAAAAGCGAAAAGTGAGCAGAAAAGAGAAACAGGAAGAATAAGAGATGAAAAACGGCGGATATTCAAGCTTCAATAGAATCATCGTTCTCACAAATTTTTGCTTTCTCATGATTCTTCTTTTACAATACAATCGTTGGCATATCAAACAAAATGTCGGCGGCAGAGAACCGTTACATGAGCAAAAAAAAAAAAAAAAAAAAAAAAGAATGCACGCAGCCACTACCTTTTGCGAAAAATAAAATGTTAAACGAACTTATGTGTATCATGTGTATCATTAGGCCAAAGTTTAATGATAGACTGGAAATTCATGGCAGAATATCCGAAAATGTACAGATGAATGAGCGAATAAAGAAATAAATGGAGCAGCACATATAACAGCAACAGCAGCAGCGGCAACAGAAGCAGCGGCAACAGCAGCAAAAAACATGTACAGGAAAAGAAAAGAAAAGCTGTGTGTGGCTTACGTTCCTCCATATTATAGGCAAAACAAAAAAAAATTCAACAGAAACGATGGAATCGAAACGGAAAAAGGAAAACCATCTGTAAAATAACCATAGTGGCGGTCAACCAAAAAGCTTGATTTAAATATTTGCTTGACAAAATATTAGAGAATAATTCTGAACGAATTGTTGAGATTTTTATCGCCGCATTGGGAACTATTAATTCTAATGACTCTTTTACTTCAAATATTATGTTTGTAAAATTTTTTTGGAAAAACGAAACATTCGCATTAATTCGCATGTTTTTTTTAGAACTTTGTCGATGCAAGAAAATGCAAATGAACAAGAAAGAAATTATTTCATACGTTAAAAAAAAAATGTAAACTTTTTCAATCAAAACATCTTCGAATTGATTTTGTATGAATTTCTTCCATAGTAACCCATTATCATAAACACAAACGAGGAAAATTAATAACGAAAAAGTAAACACATCATTTTCTTTCTTACAACTGAGGCAGACATTTTGTCATAATTTATGCAAAAAATGTTGGAGATAAATATACATTCGAACGTAAAACTTGATATCATAAATTAACTTTAGTATTGTTTTTTGTGAAAAAAAAAAAAAAAAAAAAAAATTATCAGTTACTTGAATTTTAAGATAAAAACTTTTGACATTTGCTGATATTATTCAGTCGTTTAGTTGATCAAACTCAGTTCATTAATAAAATTTTCTTCGCTCATAAATTGTTAAATGATGATTTCCAAAACAGGTACTCAAAGTCATTAAACAATGATGTATTCTAATTCAAAGTCACAATTATATTAGATTGAGAAAAAAAAAAATGGTTCAACAATTTCCAGAAGATTGAAGAACACAATTGAATAAGAAACATTCACCGAAATAATCTGATTAAAAATTACATTTTTTCCACTCTACGTCCATTTCATTGTTATTTTTTGTTTATAGCATTGCGATAGCAGCTTGATTGGTTTAACTTTCGGCTTTCCAAACTTATTTAATTGTTTCCCATCTTTTTTTTTTTTTGCCGTAATGCCTCACTCGTTGATGTGTACACCATAACTTCATAATTTTTAATGAACAGCAAGGTGAATATCATTTGAACATTGACAAATTTATATACGATACAGTGTCAATGATACACTCAAACTGTATGATAAAGTACAAAGGGAGTCCCTTTAAGAGACTTATACACAAAATAATATGATGCATTGTGCGCAATTAATTTTGAGAAAAAAAAAAAAAAAACTTAAAATGTCAGCAAGAGAGTTCTCTCTCTCGTTTTTGAATTAAAGAAAAAAGCTCACAATAGTTCTGTGCAGATTCATTTATATTTGGTTGCTTTTGTCAACGCTCCACATTCTGTCGCACATTCTGCATTCGGTGGTATTATTTACAATTTCCTTCTGCACAATGCGTCCATATTTAATGGGTATTTGATATATTTGTCGTACAGCAGCAATTATACGTTTTTGGCTTATTCTCTCTCTCTCTCTCTCTCTCATCTCTCGTTTGCTCTTTCTTTCTCTCTCTCTCTTCCTCTTTCTCTCTTTCTCTCTCTCTTTCTTTCTCTCTCTTTCTATTTCTCTCCCTCTCTCTCTCTCTCTCTTTCTCTCTCTCTCTCTCTCTCTCTCTTTCTTTCTCTCGCTCTCTCACTCTATGTCTATCACTTTCTCTCCATTTACTATGTCTGCATCTCACTGGAAATGCACAAAATTGTCGGTAATAAATGTGAGTGTGAGTTTGAGTGTCTAAATAGTGTATTAGATTCAAGCGTTGATGACCTACAATACCAAACCAAGTATCCACATTTTTTTTTTTTTTTTTTTTTGTTGACGATGCTCTATATGATCCACACAAACCAATGGATATAACAAAGTATTGGGATGGATCAAAAGTATTCAACATTTTTAAATATTTTTTAACAAAACATTTGGACAATTTTTTTCGTAAAAATTCTGATAATTTATTGAAAAAGGATGAAAAATTTAAGTTTAAACAATTTACAGACAAAATTCGTGTCCGAATGAAAATTTCATTGAAATTGTGCTAGTCTTGAGAGAATTATTAAATTGACTTTGTACAGTTGCTCATTTATAATTATTTGCAATTTTACATAAAAGAGAAGAAATAAAGTTTCTTTTGATTTTCACCGGAAAAACCGATTTTATGCCTATTTTGACAGTATTATTCCGACGAAGTCAATAATTAAAACATTCACAACGTTCCATTCAAGCCTGAATCTTTTGTTTTGAATAAAAAAAAAAATCTCTTCCAATGAAACTGCCTTTGTTGAACCTTTTAAACCGATTTCATTGTAATATTAATCGAAAAATACGATTCATGTTACTTCAAAGTATTTATTATAAAGAAAAATTGTATGCATTTCCTTTCCAGGGCGGAAAAGTCAGTCTTGTAGAGGTGAGGTCATTCATTTTACATTTATTCATGCTCCATTTTTCATCTCCCGCAATTGCTGTGCACCGCAATAGTGAGAAAAAACGAAATTTTAAATTGTATACAATCTTCAATGGAAATGAAATAGATATTCGTCGTTAGCACTAAAATTTTCCACAGTAGACAATGAATTGCCAAAACAAAAATGAAGACATGGTTTCTCTCTCCCTTACTCTCTCTCTCTCTCTCTCTCTCTCTCTCTCTCTCTCTCTCTCTCTCTCTCTCTCTCTCTCTCTCTCTCTCTCTCTCTCTCTCTCTCTCTTCCTTTCTCTCTTTCTCGCTCTTCCTCTCTTTTTCTCTATCTTTCTCTCTCTCTCTCTCTCTTCCTTTCTCTCTCTCTCTCTTCCTTTCTTTCTCTCTCTCTCTCTTTCCAAATATACAAGAAGACTTGCAAACAAAACACGCAGATGAACAAAGAACGGAAAAACGGATGAAAAACAACTCTTTTGTTTGTCATCAACGAAACCACAACAAGAAATAAAAAAAAAAAAAAAAATCTTTAGCGATGCGAAAACTAGCAAAAACATGAATGCATTGCGACATTAATAAATAATATTTTGCAATGAAAAAGCGTTAAAATTGTATGGTCGATACCCACCAAAAATGGGTAATTCGATAATTCGAATGACACGCAAAATAGGTAAGCACGCGTTTCATTTCAAACATAAATTCGTTGAACATTTAATTTGTTACTTAAAGATTTACGTGATTTGGCAACAAAAGTGATTTTATAAAACGCATCATTGCCACAAACCGGGACCCAAAACACTATAGCTACTAGCAACAGCCAAAAATGACAATAAATTGTTCTGTTTTAGTCATTTGTTTGGTTTTTCATTTTGCTTGTGCCGCAAGTTACGTCGTATATGTGCATATGTATGTTTGTTTGTTTGTTTGTTTGTGTTTGCAGGATTTGCGTGTATAATTATTTTCTACGCTTCGCGTTCACCATTTCATAACAATTCTTTCCGTCATTTTGTTCATTTTTTTTTTTTTTCTTTTTTCGGCCACTATTGTTTGGTGTGTGTTGTGTGTATGCTTTTTCATTCGGTCCAGCATATTTTCTTCATTCGAAATAGATATACTATTTTTTGTATGAGTGAGTGAGTGAGTGTATAGCTTTCTGCATTCAAAGTTTGCATTTAAGAGCCAGACTATTTGAAATAAAAACAATTTGACGAATTAAATGGGCAGGACAAGAGAACGAGAGAGCAAGAGAATGAGAAAAACAATAAAAAACGAAACTATGTGTATTAATGAATGTACATGGCACAGAGAGAATAAGAGAGAGGAACAAAGGAACAGTAAGAAGGACAGAGAGAAATGGAGCATGAGAAACAAAAAAAAAGGAGAGAGAGAGCAAGGAGAGAGAGAGAGAGAGAGCAAGGGAGAGAGAGCGAATGAGCGAAAAAAAAAAAATGGTGAAAACATCTTTCAATGCAGCCAGTGCGCATAATATTCATTGCATTCATGGTAAATTTCAAATTGGCTCGATACAATAACTTACATGGAATCTCTTTTCTTTTTACTATATTTTCAATCAGTCTGTCTGTCTCTTTTTCACATCTATTTCATTGTTCATCTCGTTGTGCGCATATAATGCCATTTCATTTCACATCTCTTTACACTTTTCTATTTCCATCATTGCATTTCTACATTTTTCTAGTTAAATGAATTTAAATTGGTTTATGCGTTTGCCGGTTCTGTAAATTCAACATCTAATAAGTAATGGGTGCTGGTTTCGTTCATTTTAGCATGCTTTCGTTTAGCAAACTTTGCCAACGAGTACAATTTTTCCACATATTTCGTCTGCTTATTTGGTTTGCCTTATTCTACTTCCGCTTTTAGATATATATAATCTTTTTTCCTTCTTTTTCTCTTTTTTTCTCTCTTTTTTTTTTTTTTTTTTGTTAGATAGATCGGATTGAATTTTGTTGAAGCAAAACTTCTGCAATTTTTGTTTCAACTAATTGGAAATTTACTGCCGCCAGTCTAATATAGCCTAATTGAATTGGTCTTGAAGCTGGCGCATACATATTCAAAACTGTCACACTTTTATTCGTGCTACAGTGTTTGGTCTATTCTATATTTCTTTTTATGTATATTTCTCTGTGTTTGTTAATCCAGAAATTTGTACAATTGCAGCAAGCATGAATGAAAACTTCAAGACAATGACGACAACGAAAACGAAAAAGACAAAGACAACGGCAATGACAACGACAACGAAATCGAAAACGACAGTTTTTATATATATCAATGTAATTTGCTAATTTGTGACAGTTGACACAACATTTTGGATTTCAAGGTAATTATATTGTGCATGGTAAACAAATGATTGAATTGCAGTTGAGTGACAAGAAACATTTTCAGTTATCTGAATTCTGTTGTCAACTATTTCACAAAATTATCATTTTGTTAAATCAAATACTCAATGCATAATCACACAAAACTTTATGTATCGTTATTTTGACCACACTTGAACAGATATTACACTTTTTATCTCTTTCTCTTACTCTCTCTCTCTCTCTTTCTCTTTGATTTTTTTCCCAAGGAACAAGAGAATTCAAGCGCAATGCCACAGATAAAACTTTCCTAGACGATATTCACCACATGCAATGGCGTTACCAAAATGAAGCGCTATTTTTTTTCTACTTTTGTTTACAATCCAATATGTGACTTGTGTGTATAATTGAGATTGAGATTGAGATTATAATCATCATACAGGTAAAATTATGGTTATAATTTGTGGTCTCATACATGGATGGTTACTGAACGAGTTGTGTTGTTGCTATGCAACCTGAGATTTAAATGGTTAATTTGCCACAGTAAGAGAGATTGAGAAAGAGAGAGAGAGAGACATAGAGAGAGAGAGGAAGAGAGAGGAAAAGAGAGGAAAAGAGAGGGAAGTTAAAGGGAGCGAGAGGAAGAGGGAGTAAGAGAGAGGGAGAGAGAGAGAAGAGAGGGAGAGAGAGAATGAGAGATGGAGATTGAGGGAGAGATAGAAAGAGAGAGAAACAGAGAGAGAGAGAAAGAGAGAGAAAAAGAGAGGGAGAGAAAGAGAGAGAGAGAGAGAAAGAGAGAGAAAAAGAGAGGGAGAGAAAGAGAGAGTGAGAAAGAGAGAGAGAAAGAGAGACAGAGGAGAACACATATAAAATCAGAGATTGGTTGAATAAGTGAACATTGGTAAGGAAAGTCGTACCAACTTAGTTCTATAACGTGATTTAACATGGGATATAAAATGAAGCAGGATTTTAATAAATGCAGGATATTATAAATTTAAAATAGACGTCAGACTTTCACCAATTTGCAAAAAAAAAAAAATTGTAGAAAAATGAAAGAGAAAAAGAGTAAATGCGAGAGACAGTGTGCCAGTAAAACATAACGGAAGCGAAAGAAAACAGCCGGAATAAAATAAACAACATTTAGCGAAAGTAAAACAAGTTGAAGAAGGATATAGCTGGGGCGTATATCTCTAGCCATCATCTGAATAAATATTAGAGTTTTAATTTTGTTGCACCGAACGACAACGGCAGCGTCGACAGCATCAACGAAGAAATATTTTGACAAGACAAGTGGTCCCATTTTATTCTCGCACACAACATTTAACAAAATAATACTATTGGTTTTTGTGGCCGGGAAAAATGTGAAATGAAAGGAATGCATCGGTGATGTAAACATACCGATTTTCAGTTGAAAAAGTGAAAAAGGTGTGCGCGATGAATTTCCTTTTTACATTTTGCCAGCGCACGGCAAACCGGAACATAACACAGTAGCGAAATGTGTGTTTTTTTTTCTTTTTTTTTTTGGTTGGGAAAAAAAAGCGATATCCATCGCCAAATAACAGCACCGATCTTCTTCAAACCAACAAATGTGTAATGTTTGCAAAATCAACAAACTACACGGAACTAATGAAAAAAGAAACATTGAATTTGCAATGGAATGAAACGAGAATAGGCCGTCTCTTGAAGTTCAGGGAATATATTGGAAAGGAAAGCGAAAAAAAAAAGAAAAAGAAAAAGGAAATATTTGAGAAAAAAATGGCAAATGAACTAATGCAATCGCATTGCAAGCACATGCACACTGTCTGTGCTGCACACACTAAAACACACCATTTTTCACTCATTCGCTTAGATATCACCGAGGGAACATATCTATTTTCATTTGATCCGGTTTGCCGTTTCGATTCTTCTTTTTTTTCTCTCCTATTTTCACTTCATTTTCATTTTGTGCTTGCTTTCACTCACTCACTCTGTCTCACCCTCTCTATTTCACCCTCTTTTTCACTCTCTCTCACTTTCTTTCACTCTTTTACCTCTCTCTCTCTCTCTCTCTCTCATTCTCTCATTCTTTTACTCTCTTTCACTCTCTTTCACTCTCTCTCTCTCATTCTCTCACTCTTTTTGTCTATTCGTCTGCGAAAATTGAATTTGAACCATTTACTCATGCCACTATCGATTTAAAACCAATTGACACATTCACCATCAAAATATACATCATTGAAATAATATCTTTTAGTGTGCCTGTGTCTGTCTGTTAGCATGTGTATGTGTGTGTGTGTGTCGGTGTCGGTCGGTATCAGTAGCTGGCATGGAATATTCCAACTGAAAACCGATGGATAATGAATGCAATATTTCATTGGCACACGGTAAAAATGAATGAAATGTAAAATACGTCTTGAAGAAATTGGAATCGAGCATTTGAGCGTCATTCCGATTTTTTTTTTTTCATTTTGCCCATTTTTCTCTCTCTTTCTCTCTCTCTCTCTCTCTCCCTCTCACAATTTTATTTTAGCATGGTCTTGTCTATAGATTTACGGATCGGATCGATTGAGAGATGAAACATGAAATTGAGTAAATGATGTTTTATGCAAATGTTGTACATGAGTTCACCACACAGCATAACCAGAGTAAAAGAGTAAAGATCGATGCAAAAAAATGTTGTTTCGGAGACATTATTTTCAAACGAGATGAAACGTCAACATGCACATTTCAATATCGTATAAAAAATTATATGGAAATTCAACCAAAAATTAAATGAAGAAAAAAAGCAAAAAAAAACAAAAAAAAAAAAAAAAAAAAATTATTCATCCAAAGACGACACGCACACGTATTATAAATTTGACGAGAAAGAATACAAAGTTGATTTATCTTTATGCAATACATTATATCAGATTCATATGGTATGATGGCTGACTAGTTTTGTACGCTTCTTGTTAACATTTCAGAACTTTGGGAAAATCCGTTTCTCATCTTTCATCTCTCTCTCTCTCTCTCATCTCTCTCTCTCTCTCTCTCTCATCTCTCTCTCTCATCTCTCTCTCTCTCTCTCTCTCTCTTTCTCTCTCTCTCTCACTCACTCTCTCTCATCTCTCTCTCATCTCTCATCTCTCATCTCTCTCTCTCTCTCTCTCTCTCTCATCTCTCATCTCTCATCTCTCATCTCTCTCTCTCTTTCTCAAAGTACTTTCTGCATAAATGAAATAGATAGAACTATGTTTGCATAGTTCAACACCAGAAATGTACACAAACCGACATACACAATGCACACACGTATTCACTCACGTTCATTCATTTTGTGTACACAAAATGAACGCGCTTGGCTTAGCATTCGCTTATACTCTCACGTGCACTTAAATCTAGTTGAACCTATCCTTTATGTAGATGAAAATAACATAAAGATACTGGATTGCTGAAAGAAATTTGTATAAAATGAAGAAAGCAAGTGATCGACACAGTAAGTGCTTCACTTACTCATCGAATATATATGTGGATTCATGTGTGTTTTAGCAAATTTCTAACGTGTTTCTTATTTCAATTGCGATTGCCCGTAATCATATGCAAATAACATTGAGGAAAATCTATTTTTCTCTGAAAATGATTATTGCAACAGCATTTCTTTAACTTAAAATGAAATTTAAACATTTGTTGAAAATTTTACCAAACGCATTTTATATTAACTGAATGGAAATTTCAATGATTCAAATGTATTATTTCAGTGTTCCGTCATTTTCAATTCAGTTTAAACATTGAGTGTTGTCCTTCGTGTCGTGCGTTCTATATGCATCTCATTTGTTATATCAAATATAATCAGACAAGATCGAAATGTGTAAAATAACGAAAAGCATGAGACAAAAGAAATAGAGAGAAAGAGACAGATAGACAGAGAGGGAAAAATCGAAAAGCAAAAACACTAACAACATCAGTAGCGGGGCACATAAACGAACCGAAACGGAATAAAATCTAAAATGGAAAAAGTTTCTTTTTATGCACTGAATGTTGTTACGTATGTATGTATGTGGAATGAATTATGTTGTTGAAATCCTCTGCACAAGCTTCACATTCGTTCGATTTGTCTTTCCATTTGCGGTGCTCAATCTGTCTTCATGTGTTTTTTCATGTTCTCTTTCTCGCTCTCTTTCTCCCTCTCTCTTTCTCTCTCTCCCTCCCTCTCTCTCTCTCTCTCTCTCTCCCTCTCTCTCTCTTTCTCTCTTTCTCTCCATAATCTTTTTTGTTTCAGATATTATGTCTTTCGATTCGACGATTTGACTACATTCGCGCGCGCCAACAACATATATCCAAACACATGATAACATATACTATGAACATGTGTATGTATTATTCCGAAGGAAATTATGTGATTTTATTCAACTTTGTCTCTTTGCTCTGCTCCCGAACCTGAGATGCAATCGAATTTCGAGCGCAAGAAACACATGAAAGCAGTGAGAGTGTGGGAGATGCGAGGGAGAGAGAGAGAGAGAGAGAGAGAGAGAGAGAGAGAGAGAGAGAGAGAGAGAAAGAGAGTAATGTAGAGATGGAGAGCATGGGATGGTTAGATTTTTTTCACAATTCTGATGACAGAGCGATCTTGTTGCAGTAATTTTTGGTAGTTTTCAGTTATGTACAAGTATGAACACCACAAGGATTTGATGTGTTGCTTTTGGAAAATGACAAACACATGATGAATAAAAAAAAAATTGTGTTACATAGGAAGGAACGTGGTTGCAGGTGGAGAAAGGGGATCAAATAACGAAATTTCGATATTTTTTTCCCTCTTGAATCGAGGTTGGATGTGTGCTTTATTCGCAATGATTGTTCAATGGAAATCAGCAACAGCAGCATCAGAGCTCTGAATATTTTTTTTTGTTTTTTTTTTTTTTTTTTTTTTTTGTGCTCAATCGTCTTGAATTCCATTTACAATTTCGCATTTCGCATCAAAACTTCAAGCCAATGCGTGTTACATCATCATTGTGCACCATAATTTACGTTGGAATTTGTTTTATGGCTTAGCTGTTCCCAATTCAAAATCACTGGTTGGTGCGGTTTAAATGCCATTTGGAAATTTTCGGCAATGTATGGTGTGGTGGCGTACCTTTGTGCATTTTTCAGCGAACGCGCTATCGGGTCTATGCAAAAATACAAAAATAAAATGTTTTGGTTTTACTGCACGAAATGTAATTATGATTTGTGCATGCGTTGTATGGCGTATTTGTGTTGTTGCAATTTGTAAGCGACTAACCAAAGCTGAACCAACCAAATAACTAGCAAAAATATGCGGATTGAGTTAAGCGAGCAAGAGAGAGAGAGAGAGAGGGGGAGGGGGAGAGAGAGAAAGTGAGAAAGAGGGAAAGAAGAGAAAGAGAGAGAGATAGAGATGGAGAAGGAGAGAGAGAAAGCGAAAGAGAGAAGGAGAGAGAGAAAGAGTGAGAGAGGAATCTAGAGCGAGAAATTGTGAGGTATACGCGTACATTTGCAAAAATGGTTTTAACATTGA